>JARUHE010000036.1:3360-14803 GCA_031471125.1 Archaeomysis grebnitzkii | reverse complement strand
TGGTACACATTCTTGTCCTGTTCTTTTAAAGTTTTATCACAATTGCTTGTCCCAGTCTTTTAAATGGTTAATAGCCATCAATATTGTAACCTTTTTGCCTGTCCGCTTTTTTCTTGACTAGTTGAATATTACTAGTACAACATAATGAATAATCAAAATAAATGAACCGAATACTTTTATCGAAAAAGAAAGTCTAACAATAAGTATATAACACATAAGCTCTTACCAAATATATAAAATATTCTAAACAAAAATAAACGCTATGCCATTTGCAATCATTTTGCGAGTTTTACGTAAACAATCAGATGACAGTTTACACTTCAGACAAGACTGATGAAAAATTCCCGAGAACTGAAATTAAAATTTACGTAATCTGATGAGCACTTTCAACTGTTGGTGACGCCAGAAGCAGATTAGCTTGTTTTTACAGCATTAAATTGGTTTATGACGTCATAAAAATGTATCAGGTTAAATAACCAAAATTAGATAACCTCATGAAAACGCGCCTTTAGACATACGAGCTGCGTTGTGCACAAGAATGCATTGGTTGAGAAACATACATGCATGAAAATGTTCAATTTTATAAGTGGAGTAAGTATAATAGAGATTGATGGATAAATATGCAAACTTTTGTTTTAATAGGAAATGTTTTCAATGGATCTACATGTTGTATTTTAACGAAATACTGTCGATGTTTTTCTGCATTTCTTTTTAGGAAATACCTCGTTAACTAAATGGCAAAAAAATCGTTAAAACTGAACTGATTCAACTGTCCACATGAAATTTGTGTCTGATTATTTCCGATGGTTAAATAATTTTTTTATCTTTGTTTATTATTTATGATTTTTTTTAAATGTTGATCATTAAACAGTCTATTGATATTTTCGGATAAAATATATCAAATATTAAGTTCTTTAAATGTTTCACTGCTTCATCAAAAGAGACTGCGTTACATGCGTCTAACAAAACCAAAGTCAAAATTTGTAATAGATAAATATCTCATTTTTCTTAATGTATGAGTGCAAAAATATGAAACAATTGTTTGTTCTACTATATATATTTAAACAGTTCTTCGTTTATCAAATTGGTTCTATATTATAGTTGGTATATAAGCTAGCCATAGATGACCGGCAATCTCGCGTAAAGTAGATATTCTCTTTTTTGGTTATAATTCATTAAATATTTATTGTATGCAAAAAAATTTTCTGTAACTCTTCAAATAAAAAACTTTAAACTTCTGCTCAAAAGTTAAGAAATTCTGTTTTTGGCTATAACTTTTTAAAAATAGGTTTTTGAAAAAAAAATACTCCTAACAACTTTGATTGGATGGTCATAGTAAATAACTTTTCTTCAATAAATTGTTTTGTATCTCTTTAACCCTTTAACGCCTGAATTAGTATTACCCTAAGGTCTACAATACTATCAAATTTGCATTAAAAATAACCATACAACTGTCACTGTTTTGTTCCTACCGGCGTTAAACAAAAACTTTAAACTTTTTTAGAGTTAAAAAATGATGTTTTTTGGCTATAGCTTCGTAAATGTTAATTTTTGCCAAGGGTTCATTCAAGAGATACTGATAAATAAGATGAAATTATTATTCCTTTGCACAACTTTCTTCACAGAGAGGTACTGGTTTCAAAAGCTCTTGGAGATGAATTTAAAAAAGTTTTTGATAATGGTAAACTTTATCAAACAAAGACCAGTTCATTGCAGAATGTTTAAAACGTTGTGTGAAAACTTGGACAGAGAGCATAAAAATCTCCTGCTGCATACAGAAATTCGGTGGCTCAGTAGAGGAATAGTTCTAAATAGAGTGTTTGAGCTGAAAGGTGAATTACAGGAGTACTTTCAAGAAAACAACAAGTCAGATTTCGCCGAGTACTTTGAAGATGAAGAATGGCTTCAGAAGCTAGCCTACTTAGCAAATATTTTTCAGCACATGAATCAGTTGAATAAGTCACTGCAAGGCCCTGGAGAAAATATATTGACTTCAAGTAATAAGATTCTTGGATTTAAAAAAAGACTAAACCTTTGGAAAAACTATGTTGCAAAAGGAAAACTGGAAATGTTCCAGCTACTGCAGGGGCTTAAAAGTGAAGATGGGTACCAGCAAGTTTCAAGTCTTATTCAAAAGCACATAGAAGATCAGCAAATAAAAATTAAACATTATTTTCACTCCCCTTCAACCTAAGAGTTGGATTGGGTGAGGGATCCTTTCTCTGAATTTTCTGCCTATCCCAAGAAATTGAATTTAAGAGAAGAGGAAGAACTTTGTATAATGCAGTAAAATCGTACACTCAAGATGAGATTTACAGACCTATCCTTGGATAAGTTCTGGATTTTAGTGAAAAAAGAATATCATGCCATTCACAGAAAAGCAATAAATATTTTGCTTCAGTTTTCAACTTCCTACATGTGTGAGCAAGCTTTTCTCATTTGACAAGTATAAAGAGCAAGGAAAAAATTGCCTCCATTCCGTAGAAGAATAAATGCGTGTTTGCTTATCAAAAGATCGGCCTCGAATTAGGCATTTGTGTTCCAAAAGACAAGCACAAGTCTCACATTGAAGAAGTACATTTCATTCTGGGCCAATAAATTTTGTTCGTATTATTTTGATTGATATTGCCTCTTCAATAAATTATTCCAGTTATTTTTGAATTGTGAATAAACTTGAAAAAGAGTCCAGTTATTATGTGTTTGGACTAGTAGTCAGAAAAATATGTTGATTTTTTTTCAAAATTGTCAACAATATTTAGGAAGACAATTTTATTTTTTTATTTAAACCGGATATAAAAAGAAAAATATTGCTTGCATTATGAAGAAGAAATAAATAAATAAGATTGTAAAATATTGTCTTATGTAGAGGTTCCTTGGGACATCACTATTATTGGAAGGGTTCCACGAAGGTAAAAAGTTGGGAAACGCTGGGTTAGATAGTTACTATAAACAACTTTTCTTCAATAAAATTGTCTGTAACTGTTCATATAAATTAACAACTTTAATTTTAGGTAAAAATTAAGGGTTTTCCACAAATTCTGTTTTTTGGTTATAACTTCATAAATGTATATTTTTTTTAAATACTCCTGACATTGTTTGTTAAATAGTCATAAAAAACATTTTTTGTTCAACATAAATATTTGTAACTCTTCAAATAAAAAACTCTGTTTTTGGCTATAACTTTTTAAAGGTGGGTTTTTCAAATAAAATTACTCCTGGCAATTTTGATTGAATGGTCATAATAAAAATATTTTCCACAATACATTTTTTTCTAACTCTTCAAACAAAAAGTTTAAACTATTGCTCAAATTTTTTTAAAGTTGAAAATTGAGGATTTTTTGCGAACTCCGTAAATGTGAATTTTTGAAAAAAAATTATTTATGAAATTATTAGCTGAAAAGTTAACACATAAACCTTTGGTTTATGAAAGTTCTTTGTAACTCTTAAAATAAAGTTGTTTACTACTAACTGATTTTCAGGTGCAGACGACGACGACAACGACAACGACAACCACGCAGGCGACACCGACGACGACGGAAAAATAAAACATATATAGAGCTTTTACTTACTGATAAAAATGATTTTAGAAAAGGGCGAACAAAATCATAATGAGAAATACCAGCAAATACATGAACAAAAGAAAATGTCTCAAAACCCCCTCATAGTGACGAAATCCCATCAATCAAATCATATCCCCCAACGAACGAAGAATATAAATATTTAAAAATTTTAAATCCCGGTGCATAACGGGCATAGTTAAAATCTAATTTCAATTTGTGAAAAAAAACTTATTTCATTGTATAATGTTTTTGCACTGATAAAAACAAAAACAAATATGTACAGTAAAACTCCTGAAACGTAGAATAATAAAACGTAGAAAGTTCATAAGACGTAGAATCATGAAACAGTGAAATCATAAAACGTCCACAGCCTATGTATGTATACAGAGAAAACGTGTCACAAAGGCAGGGGTAATGGTGTTAAACCGGTATGCCTGAAACGGAGATTCCTCCTACAATGTAAAAACATTTCAGTCTACGTTTCAGGAGTTTTACTTCAAAGTCATTTTTAAAACGTATTGTATTTGTAATGTGCATATATTCGAATGCTACTAAGAATGAAAATTTCTGGCTTTACTTGAAAACATAAAATTGTGTAAAAAACAAATTAATACTTATAAATTGAAGCATAATCTGATCACAATTTTAAAATTGAAGATTAACTATATTTTTTTCACAACAAACCTGTACTCAACGTTTCATTAAGATAATGTCGTTTATGTTAGTTGGAACAGCGTTGTTTCAAAAATGTTCATATAGCATTATATTGAAGTTGATAAAAGTAAAATTTGTATGGACAATTGTTTTACCGTTAAATCAACTTTTTCAGATATTCATACAATATTGACTTCAATAATAATTCCAATGACAATGGTTTTGCAAAATAAAAACGCTTAGGCGACGCGACGCGAATCTTGTACCAAACTGATTGCATATTTGGGTAAAACCAATTTATATTCTTGACCACAACACAAAGACATAATAAATCCAAACCATGAACAAATCTTTCGCTCACTTTGCTCACACGCTCAATAAAAACGATGGGAAATTTATTTTAATCATATTTTTGTTGGTTATTTTATTAAGAAAAAAATACAAAATTATTTTAATTTTTTATTAAAAATTAGCAAAATATTTTATAAGTAATTGATGAAAGATATTTTGATTATTTGTATTTTAATACAATCTAAATTTACAGAATTAGTTCAAAGTATACAAAATATCTTACAAAATATCTTAGTGAAAAAATATATTTGTTTCGATATATATATACATACCTTCAACATTGTGACTGAGAACAATTAAAAAATCAAATTGTAAAAAAAACTCTTTTTTATAAATAACTTACATAAAATCAAAGTAGAAACATTTCAAATTTATTAATTTTTAAATAATTTTAATTTATTTTTTTAATTTTACTATATACAGAAATAATTGTAAAAACTAATTAAATTACCTTACATATATATTAATTGTCAAATTAATTGTTTTTAGACTAGATTAAAAGGCAATGGCAAATATAATTTAAATTCATTCATTAAACTTAATTCTGGCTTAGCTTATGTATTTATTGCAAACTGAATTTTATGTAAAAACTTTCAAGTTTTATTTTTTTTTTAAATAAAAAAATCTTCTTCATATTAAATATTTTTACAAGATTTATAAAAATACAAATATTGTTCGAATTCGTTCCAAAAAGATTAAGTTTTTTAAAATAACTCCTTCATTCACCTTCATCCTCCTTCGCGCCTTCAATGACTAGTTAGGCGACATCACAAGAAAGTGATGCTTCTGAAAATAGTGAACCGAGAATCATTTCACAATAACCTCAAAAGTTATTTGTCTTGAACTAATCAGAAAAAATGTTCATTTTGAACAAAACAAAGAATCTTTTCAGAACAAAACAAAATATTTATTTTGAACAAAACAAAGAATCTTTTCAGAACAAAACAAAATATTTATTTTAAACAAAACAAAGATTTTTTTCAGAACAGTATAAAAAATGATTTTTGAACAAAACATAAAAAGTATTTGTTGACCAAAAAAGAGCTTTCGAGTCGTCGTCGTCATATCCTACTGCTCCGCCTGGTCCTCCTCCAACATGTCCTCCTCGCCCTCCTCAGGAAAGTCGTCCTCCTCGGCGCTGGCCTCCTGGTACTGCTGGTACTCCGACACGAGGTCGTTCATGTTGGACTCGGCCTCGGTGAACTCCATCTCGTCCATGCCCTCGCCCGTGTACCAGTGGAGGAAGGCCTTTCGGCGGAACATGGCGGTGAACTGCTCGGAGATGCGCTTGAAGATCTCCTGGATGGCGGTCGAGTTGCCGATGAACGTGGCGGACATGGTGAGGCCCTTGGGGGCGATGTCGCACACCGCCACCTTCACGTTGTTCGGGATCCACTCGACGAAGTAGGAAGAGTTCTTGTTCTGCACCTGCAGCATCTGCTCGTCCACTTCCTTCATCGACATCTTGCCTGCAAGGATGAATGTTGTCATTTAATAGTAATAGAAGTTTATGAAAACACTAATACTAATTTTATGGCACTCAACCAATTATAACCATGGCACTGAACTAATAATAATCATGGGCCTCTTACACTTCACTATAAAAAAAGACAATCAAGAAAGCAACAGCACATTTAACCCCTTATATTGCACATCTAAGGTTGACAATAAACAAGTTATGAAATGACAGACCCTAAGTATCATTACAAACAACATAAATAATAATACAACCAATATTTTTTTCAATACAACAAGCTTGAAAAACACAACAAATTAATGAACGTATAAATGTCAATCAGAAATATGAGAAAGCTCCAAGAAAATCAAACTCTTCAAAAGCTCCACCGACTATCTTGCAGAAAGACTGCAATCAAACAACTTGACAATTTTCATGCTAATGCAATTGAAATATAATTTACAGAATATTAGCCATTTTATTACAAAGATAGCTCATCGGACATATTGCAAATAAACCACAACAAAGCAAGTAGAGTCATTGGATTTAAAGTATTAAGGCAGCCAAGTTTGCTATGCACAAAAGTAAATGGATAGCCAAACAAGCCTTTCGCAGGACTTTACAAAAATTTTATTTCAATAAAAATGTAATTCTCTTTTATAGCAGTGCACAGTAAATAAGAAATATAAATGTGAAATATTTAGATATCTAATATGAATAACTGTTCATTTTTATTTGAATACATATAGCGCTAAAACTTTTTCATTTCTCCATACCTCTGAAAATAGCAGCAACTGTGAGATATCTGCCATGCCTTGGATCGCATGCGGTCATCATGTTCTTACTGTCAAACATTTGTTGGGTGAGCTCAGGTACTGATAAGGCACGATATGACTGTGATCTGAAATAAGTAAACTAGTAAATGACTTTACACCAAACACAAATATTTATTAAAAACAATTAATTCATTTCAAATAGCCCACAAAATTATATTTTCCAACCCGTGCATACATACCCGCGTGCAGTAAGAGGAGCAAATCCAGGCATGAAGAAATGTAGACGAGGGAATGGAACCATGTTGACCGCAAGCTTTCTCAGATCTGCATTCAACTGACCGGGGAATCTAAGACAGGTTGTTACTCCTGACATCGTAACCTAAATTACATAAAAAAATTAACCACAAAATTTAATGGAAAGCTAAACTTAAATAAATTAAAACTTAATGGAAAGCTATATTAAAATTAAAATATATTCTGTAGGTCCGGGTTATCATTATCTATCAACACCAAGTTCTAGCATTTTTTAGATCTTGGTGGGTCTTAAATTTACCAGAATTAATGTTGAAGTTGACCAAAATTAATAACTAACTATTTGTAGTTAGTTTAATGGCTAATTACCATAAATTATGAATTGTGTACGATTTGTTTAATTATGTTGTGATTGCGGTAAATTGGCATCGCCTCTCCCCAGATCTAGCAAATGCCGCCAATTCTAATGACTACCGAACACATGCATGGATCAAATATGATATTTAAATGCTACTTACGGAAACCAGATGATTAAGGTCGCCATATGAGGGCGAAGTCAGCTTGAGGGTTCGGAAACAGATGTCATATAAGGCCTCGTTGTCGATGCAGAATGTTTCGTCTGTGTTTTCCACCAGCTGGTGCACAGACAGGGTGGCGTTGTATGGCTCCACAACCGTGTCGGAGACCTGTAGTGCAAGAGAGTCTTATGATTATAGGGAATGTACACAATCTGCGTTAAATATCGTATCTTTTTGATGCCCCAAGTAAACTGTATAGCAATTAATGTAGGAATCGTACCTTGGGGCTTGGAATGACTGAGAATGTGTTCATGATTCTGTCCGGGTATTCCTCACGAATCTTGGAGATGAGAAGTGTGCCCATACCCGAGCCCGTTCCTCCCCCAAGAGAGTGGGTGAGCTGGAAGCCCTGCAGGCAATCACAGTTCTCGGCCTCCTTGCGCATCACGTCCATCACGGAGTCTACCAATTCGGCGCCTTCCGTGTAGTGACCTTTTGCCCAGTTATTGCCTGCAATGGTCCAATTGGAGAGTTGTTAGACAAGGCAAAGTGACAGAACATTCTAGAAGATCAAATTAGACAACTTTTTGATGCAATCAGAAAACAAAAACATTGATACAGAAAGAAGTCAAGAGAGAGAAAAAATAATAGAAAGATACCCCAGAAAAAGAAAATAGAAAAAAACATGTGCGCGTGTGTGTGTGTGTAAGATATATATAGAGAGAGAAATACCAAAAACTACAAACTTTGGTATAGCGTTCTACCAAACATCATATGCTCCCTCTATGCAGCTTCATATTGGAGCTTGTATTACCACCCACACCTAAGTCTTGGGCAGATCTAGCAGATGTGAATAGTGTGTCACACTCAACTACTCTATTATGGTCAGGAAAAGTTTCTAACCCGCACCAACGAAGCATTAGTTCATTCGAAGTGCTTTGCCAATGTCATAATAAGAAAATAGACGAGAATCTCACCTGCGCCACTCTGTCCGAAGACAAAGTTGTCCGGCCGGAAGGTCCTTCCCACCGGTCCGGCCCTCACGGCTTCCATGGTGCCCGGCTCTAAGTCGACGAGGATGGCGCGTGGAACGTAGCGACCTCCTGTTGGATAGAACAGTTTTGTCACTCACTTTATTTATTTATTTTCTTCACTTTTATTATCTTTTTTCAATTTAATACGAGTTTCCAAACAGCCAACCTGTATATCTTTTTAACTTTTATGACGTTAAACTTTTTTAACCAATCAGTGGACAGTTTGTACATCAATCATCGGTTGAAAAGGCTGTGACGTCATCAATTTTAAACAGATTCAAAATGTTGTCGAGAACTCGACTTCATATCACTTGAAAACATTTGAAGATTTTTTTACAAACTTTATGCATAATTTTTGGTCAGTCAATTCGTTAAGATTTGTGCCTCGAGAAAATTATTATTTGAACTATTTTTATAAGTTGATTTAAATAGCCATTTGCTTCCACGCATACCTGTAGCTTCGTTGTAGTAGACATTAATTCTTTCCAGCTGCATGATGGAATCGCCGACATACTGACCGGAGGGATCGATGCCGTGCTCATCGCTGATTACCTCCCAAAACTGTAAAACAAAAGAACAATTTTAAATAAGAAGGAACTATTAGGATAATCTATTGGGTCGAGTCAAAAAAATGTCGGTATTTAAAAGAAAGTTGCTACTAAGCATTTAAAAATGTCAATTTTGTAAAGATGCACCAAACCAATTCTATTTCAGTAGTTAAAGGACACGCTTCACAATTTAATCTATGATTTCACAGCCCAAAGATTGGATAGCTGAAAGTGCATATTCAACATGTAAGGTTGAATTAGTTTAAGAATAACAAAAACAGTGAATGGGTTTTATAAAAGAGCATCCAACTCAGAAGATAATGGATTTACCAGCTTACCCAAAATGCGGAGAGTGATAAAAGATAATTTATGATGTATGGTATGGTAAGGCTATGCGGTATTACTTAACTTCAGTTTCTAAGCTCAACCAGATATTCAATGCATACTTGTACTTTCAACAACTGCAACGTGTGATTTAAAATCTTCTAAAAAAACAACCCGCACTTGTCAATAGAAGAATAATTATGTTTTTCCATAAGATAAGGCAAGTCCAGATTCAGATATAATCATGTAGGAAAAATGATCTGTTCTGCCCATCCACCATATTCAATCGTTTTCGTTCCCTATATAGATCTACAACAACACAAGTGCGGTAGGTTTTATATTATTTGATTGTGGTTAACCTCAATTGTGCTATTGTCGATCCATATAATCTCTGAATGAAAAAAATTCTCAAAAACCTTTTCGAGTTGAAAACCAACTGAATTAAGCTTGAGATGAATGGCAAAATTAACTTTTTTGAACTATTCAAGATTAAATTATTTTTTTGAACCGAGAATTGTTTATCTAAATAGTTATCAGTTCATATTATAAATAAAGTTTTTGAATTAAATTCTATGTCTAGCAAGTTTTAGGTATTTGTTTAATTTTTTTATGAATAAATCTCAACAGAATATTCATTGATTAATTTTTATCTTTTGTTCTTTTTATATTTTGATTAGTACGAAATCCTTTCTCTCCATCGACCTTTACACAATGTTTCTCAATAGAAGTTCGAAATTAGAGGTGAACAATCTCCTATCAGCTTATTTTTAGTCTTTACATCTACATTTTTCAAGAATTGTAAGACTTAATTAATACCTAGCAAGTGGTTATCCCTATAATTTCGAATCGCCTATATGAACATGCTTATAGTGAAAATTGTTTTTTAGTCAAAGAATATATAAAAATAATTAAAAATGATTATGAAGACAAAATTAATATTAAAACACCTCCATTAACAACAAACAACAAAATTGAGGTGATAGTTTAATGAATAACTTTATAAGTTCTTGATCCACAAAGTCACACTAGGATAGTCAAATTTATTAACCTTTATGTCTTAGATAGTTAAAATTGACATCATTAAACTGATTAATCTTTGTTAACAAGGCATACTTTTTTTGTTGGCTCAATCAACTTTCTTATGATTCAATCAAAATCGTATCACATTGTAACAATGTGATACGAGTTTGATTAAATAAACAAAAAAACGTAAACTGTCACAAAGGTTAGTCAATTTTATGGTGTCAATTTTGACTATCTTAGACATAAAAGTTAGTCAAGTGTTTTCAGTGCACCTAGTGAAATAAAAATCAAATTGTCATTAAATGAAAACGAACATCCGCGGTAACTTCCGTATTCTGTGTTACTAAGTTATATAAATAGCATAGCTTGAGTTTTATATGGCTAATTAAATGAATTACTATATATTTACGAATAAAAATAAATAGTTTTAATTGTATTAAATTGTTTTAGAAATGTATAAATTGACCTTATCTCACGTGCTGTTAGAGAAATATTAAAATATTTTTTACATACATTTCTTAAAAATTGCCGGCCGGCAAACTAGGTTCATAAAGTGGACGATGTAGTGCCAAGATAGAACACCTGTATGTGACTGGCACCGAGTTTACTCAGTCTATAGCATAACCATCTATTTATAATGCGACTCTCTAACGTGTTACAAAATATTAAACATTGAAACTTTACATTAGTTTATTATTTAGAAGTTTGTGGTTATGTAATTAGACCATAAAACAATGTTGGTTGTTAGAATTGTATGAATATTATCTTTTTATTCAGTTGTAAACATTTCTTATTTTTAGCATATAATTTTAGTTTATGTAATATATATATAGTATATACATATATGAAACAATTAAAAAACAAACCAATTTTTTGCAGAAGAATTAGCATTTATTTGGGTATATATAGGCCTAATATATATTTATATAAATATACATACGGTGTAT
>JARUHE010000030.1:0-5000 GCA_031471125.1 Archaeomysis grebnitzkii | reverse complement strand
GGCTTCGTCCCGACTGATGGCAACCATGACACCACAACGGACCCAAGAACAACTACGGCAGAGCTAGTTGCCAAGGAATATATATATACTGCACTAGACTGAACTCTGGGGGTAGTACCGACACTAGCTAGAAATAGAACTTAGAAACAAAAAGGAACTCTCTAGCAACGTGTCATGTACTGATACCAGGTACAGAGCTGCTCCTCTATATGACAGGCTAGTCTACACAGACACAACTAGATTAGGCACGCAATTGAGTAATCCGTGGATCCATACATGTACAAGATAGAGCCAGCATACTGTCTCACGTATAATGTACAGCAGGTGTGTAGTCGTCTACTAGTAGCAGAGAATACTCTAGAACACGAACGCAAGCAGGTTCACATCCTCATATTGAGCTCTACCACGATAAACATGCATGTCCCGCCAGTTGGGCGCACTCACAAGAAACAAAACTGGGTTGAAAGAGCGAGAATCCTCGTTGCTGTGCAGATGCGGTGGCGGTGGCATGGCCCTCGCATGCCCACCAAATGGCAAGTTCGTACACACAAAGCTAGAGAACTAACAAGGTAGTCTAGCTGAATATGTATCGTTCATATGAAATTGCAAGTTCAAATAAGAAACTAGAACTGACCAGGTATTCTAGGTATCATCCGTGTGCAATAGGGTGTCAGATTCTTGCTTGTTATGTTTCTTGCTCCTTATTTGACGTCATAGGGTAGACGCGGGCATCCGTCTTGATGAAATGGGGTTATCATCGGCAAAGAAGAAGTAAGAGGAACTCGTACAAAACCTCGCACTTCCTTCTTATTTACGAGTTCCATTGTTCCTAAATCCAATTTAGTGAAGATCGTAGAGCCTATGGCAAGACATACCAAGATTAGTGCGTCCTCACTAATCGCGAGCTCACTCATTGCAACCAATAAAAAACAATGGTTCAAACCTCTTCTCCCGTCAACAGTATTGAGCCTGTGGTAAACCGGTTGTTTTGGATTTTTTTGCCACCAGCCCTCGTGATTGTCTTCAGACATGTTCTGGGCCACATCGGTTGTCTTTTGATATATTATTTGTCTTAATATCAAAGTCATTTTACCGCATTACCAAAGAACATTTTGCGTCTTTGGTAAGCAAAACGTCTCTTTGGTAATGAAAACGTCTCTTCGGTAATGAACACGTCTCTTCGGTAGTGAAACATGGCTAAGCTTAGCCTTAAGTGTGTATACGTACATGAACATTGATACAACATATGTTCATATACAGCTTTGACTTTTTTGACTTTTAATTTAAATTGTAACATTTTAAGCGATAATCGATTACCAAAGAACGCTTTTGCTTACCAAAGAACGCTTTTGCTTACCGAAGAAGATAATCTTTGCTCTTTGGTAAAAACTATGGCTCTGCGGTAAAATGACCGTGGTCATTGTTTCTTCCGTAATCAAAATGGCTGTTCGGTAATCAAAATGGCTGTTTGGTAATCAAAATGGTTCTTTGGTAAAAGCACTCGGAAATGACCGTTTACCAAAGGCTCATTGGCGCACAAATCTTCGTTTGACACTTTGAGAAATGCGACCCTTTGACTGCTGCCGCCGTTGACGATGACCACTCCAGCCCCCCCCAACCAACCACCTCCAAACCCTCCAGCCCCAAACGTCAGGGAACGTTTTCCCAGCATCAAGCTCTTTTTGACTGATCAAATGTGCGCTGATGTCTATCATACGGTATGGTGAGAGGCATACACAATATTTCTCGTCGTTTCTGGGGCATCGCTTCCAGATTGAAGACTCCTCAACCAATGCTGTACTGACGGATGTCACGATCGAACATGTCACCGTCTTGTCGTTTGGCACCTCGCCTCCACCCGATACACACATGGAGGGATAAAAATGCTACATGCGAGAAGTCGCCGATACCTTGCGAATGGAGACGACACTTGTCACGAGAAGTTTCAGTCCACTTGGTTCAACTGCCCAACGGCAACATTGTGCTGGTAGTCATACCATGACCATATTACAAGACATCCAACACAGTAAAAGCTACCGACTTATTGAGATCATAGAGTCGTCCCCCATAAGAAGTATAGAGAGACTCTCTCTAGACTCTCTAAAGTGCTAGCAGAGATGTTCGGACAGGGGATTTCAGAATATTGATGAAGGCTAGCATGTAGATTCCCTCAAAAGAATGATTCCTGTCGCAAAAGCTACAGGATGTATCCGAGAGACATTGGGGTTCGCATCAAACATAAGAAGCAAGAAACGTAAGAAGCAAGAATCTGACACCCTAATTGCAAGTTCATGCAAGGAGCTACATGTATCCCAATGTATGGCTCCGGGTCACATCTGGTTCCAGGTTCATACACATATCCGGGCCTCTCATACATATCCGGAATTTGTCCAAACTACATGACGACCATGACACCACAACGGACCCCAAGAACAACTACGGCAAAGCTAGTTGCCAAGGAATAACAAACCGCACTGTATAAATACCAACACTCTTTATTAGAGGTCCCTTCTGTCCATGGGATGCCACAAGCGACTCTTGAGGAGATCAAAAAGACATTTGGGATCAGCTCACAATTCATGATAGATTCCTTGATCATGGATGGTGACCTCATGGGGGAGGAAGTGACAGGAAGGGACAGTAGCAGAAGTACTAGCGGATATTTATCATTTTGGCCAACCAGCAAATATCCAATTGATGATGGTGAATGGAGAAGGGAAGACCCAGAAGTAGTATGCTCAGCAGATACTCAATGTGCAGGTTGTACAGAGGTACATCGACAAGCGCAAAGCAGTGACGCTCAACAAGGATGGCCATTCTGTCATTCAGGGTAACGCAAGCTTCAAACAACACACATGTACAAGAGTTTCTACCAATGTCAGGTTGCGGCTGTGAAGCAACACACGCAACAAGGATGACAAGTTATGTGGCGGATCATTTGCAAGCTGCTTTGGGGCCCAACGCCCAGATACTACGTGTTAATTTCAAACCCTCAAAACAAGTATACTAACCCCCATCGATCCTTTGTAGTACCCATGGGGGGAATAGTTGATAATATTTAGTACCTTGAGTCCATTGGAACACAGGTTATCTAGTTACGACTACTCAGCATTGCACTAGATACACCGTTTTAAAATAGCCTTCATAGCAAAAGTTCTTTCCCACGCTTCCAAATTAGTAAATCACACTTCTAACGCAACAGACACGTCGTCGAACTACTATTACGAAAATGTACTAATGTAGTTTTGTGTTACCTCAACGTTCGTGAGGTGCTAGAGTAGGCTAAACTCTAGCTACTTTTACCAAAATCGCGCGCGTGCGACAGTAACAGTAACAGGTACGCGACGAGATTACGCTAGATAACGAGTAACAGTAACAGGTACGCGACAAGATTACTCTAGATAACGAGTAACAGTAACAGGTACGCGACGAGATTATGCTAGATAACGAGTAACAGTAACCTGTTGTGATCATTTTTGTACCGGGTCCGTCGTTCAAAATCGTGCACCTATTATTAACACGGTGACAGTAACAGTAACAGGTAGACGCTAAACAAAAGCGCGAGATTACTCTAGATAACGAGTAACAGTAATGAACAAGTAACAGGTACGCTAAACAAAAGCGCGAGATTACTCTGCAGTAGATAACAATCACTCTATCTAAATAGTACCTAGACTCATGTTAGTAGACTACCAGACAACCAGTCTATGCAACATACAACATATAATAGTTTAGTCATTATTTTTAGAGTAATCTAAATAGTGCTCGTCAAACTCCATCTTTCCAGAATTGCTAAAGAGTGTACGAATGGCATCCTTCCGCTTCCACGCATCACTTCCCTCAGATGCATTCTCCACACCCGATGCTGCTTGGATATCAATGTGAGCTGTCGATCCTTCCTCATCCAAAAAGGCTCTGATCACCGCTAGGTGAGCCTTCTTTGTGTTCTTCTCCACGGTTGCAATGCCAGGAAAGACACTCTTGTAGAAGGCACTCAAAGTTCTGATAGATTGCCCATTCCAAAACATCTTCAAACTCAGCTCCTTCCATTGAGCATACAGTTGCTGTTGCTCAAAGTCAACCCAACCAGCATCGTTATCAACTTCTGTTTCTTCTGCTTCAGCAAGGAAGTTGTCAACTGTCTTGTCAGGCTTCCGGCGATGTGACGCCTTCTCCTTTGCGATGCTATTCTTCACTTTCGCAGTCTCAGAAATCGTGTACTTGGTTGTCTGCAAGAGTAAAAGAGAATGGCAGAAGATTTAAGAACAATCATTGACATGAGCCCCTGTTGGTACATATTCGGTCTGAGGAATTGTATCTTTTACTTACAGGCAACGATTGCAATTCCTCTTTGATAAGACACTGCTGTTCTTCATTAGTTAGCTGTTGCAAGAAAAACAGTTGTAGTTAGTGCAAGGCGAGTGAGTCAAGAAAAATTCCCCGTTGCTCTTACGTACACCTTTGGTTTTCCTCTTCTCTTTCTCTAATTGGAACCTTGTGAACCACTTCTTCCGGTTGTTTTTCATAGCAATGATCAAAAATGCTTCATCACTTTCAGTGAACACGTCATCAAGTGGAGCTCCCGTCTTCACAATTTTGTCAAAAGGATTGGTCTTTTTGTTCCATACCAATTCTCCCGTAACACATGGCGCAAATTTGTCAAGAAACGCCGCATATTTTGCACTCTCCTCGCGTAGCTTGTAATAACAGGCCTGTCTGCTGTCCAGGAAATAGTCCGCACCATCATCCTCTTTCTCAAGCAAAGCTTATAGGTTTGTATAAAAATAATTCAAGAAAGTAAGATAGGATATGTGAGAGGACAAGCAATGAAGTTAGCTACATAATGTGTAGCTAAACTTACCGTAGTAGTAGGTTTTTCCCAACTTCCTGCAGAAATATGAAAAAGATTATTATGGCGGAATCTATCAATTTGGTTTCTTTCATTTGTGTGTGTGTGTTTCCTAGATGACGACGTATCATGCAAAATCGGGGTAGGTGGG
>JARUHE010000024.1:24442-40250 GCA_031471125.1 Archaeomysis grebnitzkii | reverse complement strand
CGAGGACGAGGACGAGGACGACGACATCGGAAACGCTACGCCTATGTAGAGCTTCGCTACGCACGCTCGACAAAAAAACCATTCTGATTGTGTTGATCACCACATTATTTATTTAAAGCAATAGTGAAATAGTATATATTAAACAAGTGTCTTGTTTACTTCACTTCAATTTTATTTCTTTAAAAATATATTTTATGAATTGAGTAGATTGGCATAAAACTGAGAGATTATGAAATCTCAGAAAGGGTGTTCTAGATAGCTTACCTTATGCGAATCATATTCAAGGAAACAGAAGCCTCGGTTCTTTTTCTTATCATCTGGACTGCTGTAGATAATTACCTCAATCAAACCAGCTAGAATATCAAAGTGACAATTAATTGAATTTCCATTAGAAAAAACGTATGGTTATTACTAGTTGTAATTGTGTATATATTCAAAATAAAAATTGTGCATTACAAAATTAATTCAAAAAAGCATTATTGTTAACTAGATTACCTAAAGTAGGTAAATAAATGTTAGTATGATAACTTTGTATATTCAAATGAGCTATAAATATATTTCAACTTTAATGCATGCAAACAAACACCAATAGCAATTTAAATTCACGTATTGTATCTTATCAAGATAATTAATTTGCTGCAAGAACAAGGCAACACAAGTAATTTAGAATATAATTTACGTTAAATACACATTTAATTAAATTCGAGCACTAAAGAAAACAAATTTGAACTACGAATTAAGTAAACTAAATTATTTGGAAGTTTTATAAAGACTTAAACTAAATAGACCTTAAAATATAAACTTAAAAATAAATATACTAATAAGAACTCTAGATCTACATTTAATATCTATGCATGATTTGAAAGTAAAATAATGTTTATTCATTTAGGTTTCTATTGTTGAATGAATCAAGTTCAGAATAAAAGATAAGAAATGAAATTGAACAGTGATACTTATAAGTTATTTAACATTAAAACAAATATTAATTTGAATGAACTATAATCATAAAGTTGTCTTCCATGTTTATAACCAATGAGTGATGTCACAATAATTAAAAACTTTTATAATCTGAATTTCGGTTAAATTTAAAATAAAATTTCTAGCTTTGGCCAAAATTATAACTTCATTTAAATTGATTAATTTCCACAAATAATGAATAATAAAAACAAAACTATTTAGTCATTTATCTTTATACATTGCCAAAATGTTCAGATTTTAAATTGAACAAGCACGAGTAAATGCTACACATTAAAATTTGGATTTGTATGTTAAAACTTGAATTTTTTAAATTGTGTTTAAAACAATGCTATGCATTATATTAACACTTTTCTTTCATTTGTTTTCAATAAAATTCTCTCTAAATCTTCATTAAAAATGTTGATAAATCATGAATTAAATGATAATTTAGCCCAGTCTAAAATCTCCTAAAATTTTGATTATTTAAAGAAATCTATATTTTTGGCCAAAAAAAGTCCTTACGGCATTCTACCAGTTCTTTTTTTAACCTTAGAATAAGTCTCGGTTAACCATGAATTTCAACTTTCTTATCAAATGTTGTTTTACAAGTAAATACGAACTTCACCAAAAAAAATTTAGTGACACCAGTGTAGAATGTTGTTTTTTAATTTCATTTTAAACACTTTTTCTGTAAAATAATTTTCATTATTATTTTTGAAAAATGTCAAAATTTATTTGAGAGTTCAGAAATCATCCTCCGCTCAACAACACACCAATCAAAGGTAAGTTATTGAAGCTGTTTTTCAAACACAGTTTAATAATTAAAACATTTTCTCCTACATAGTTACTTTAGAGTTCATCTGAAAGACATTTATGGTCCATCAAAAAGCTTCCAAATTTATATTTTGATTCATCACAGCATTAGACCTATTTTAAATTTTTGAAGAAATTATAATTTTACAGCAAAGTTTGTTTAAATGAAAATACGGAACAAATATTCTACAATGTTGTCACTTAGGAATTTTTTTTCTGAATAAGTTTTTACTTATTCAAATCTACATTTTATAAGAAAGTTGAAATTCATAGTTAACCGAGATCTTTATTTGAAGGTTTAAAACCAATTAAAAAGAACTGTAGATTCTAAAGTAGAATGCCTAAAGGGCTGTTTTGCCATAAATTAATATTTTTTCTAAATAATAGACATTTTAAGAGTTTTTAGACTTTGCCAATTTATAATCAAAATCATGATTAATAAAACTTTTTTTGAATGTTACAGAGAATTTGATTGTAAACAAATAAAAGAAAAGTATTAATATAATAACATATGGAATTGTATTAAAAAATTACACAATTTTAGAAATTTTTCAACACTCACATACAGCTTTTAATGCATAACATTTACTCCTGCTTGTTAATGCATTAATTCACAATGTTTTAACAATACAAATATAATCGAATCAATCTCAAACTATGCCAAATAGCATATTGCTTTAAATATCATTTGACTGTCAAAGTATTCATTCAACTTCCACAAAATAATTCAAATGATATATTAGATTTGATTCATTGTGACAGCTGTCTTTAATATCAATCAACAATTATTGAACCAACACATAAATGAGCTAATCAATTTTAAACTTTGTAATAAAAATTTTAAATGAATAAACAAAATAAATTCTCAAATCATATAAATCCAACTTATGACTAAATAATCTTATTCTAATATATAAATACTATACCATTAAAATTTCAGAATCTTTAATAAGGATCTATTGTTGGTCTTTTTAATATTTGTGAACCATAGACAAAAAGATGGTGCATACTGTACCTTGAAACTTGTATGAACATTCTTAGCTAATTTACTCAGGTCAAACTCAAGAATTCTTTGATAAGATAAACAATTTTTTTCAAACCTAAATAAACTTAAGATTGTAGCAATTAAATAAAAAGTGCCTTGTCCTTGCATGGATATAATAACAAACAAAAAACGTTAATATTTTAATTATGTACAATTCAAATGAGGTTTAAATTTTGCAAGAACTTCTCTACTGATAAGACACTTTACCAATGGAAAAACAGATAGATTTTGTCTATGTAAATTAAAACATTCAAATTAATCTGTTTTACTAGGCTAAGCTATTTCAGATAATTTCCACATTCATTAAAACCCAATTAAAATAAATGAAAAAGGATTAACAAAAAGGATTTGTGAAATTGGGAGAGTAAATAGGGAGCAGTGAGTGATATGCACCATTAAGCAACCATGTTTATAGCAATGATAAATAAAGCTAATGAACCTCACAGGGTTGAAGCTGTGTTTGAGAACATGACACACAGCGAAATGGACATACCCAAAAGCCATTGGTTACCGTATTGACGCAAAGGCCAACTTACGTGCATGTTTCGAAAACTCCTCATTTAACTCATGTCGCTCTCTGTTCTTGGGGATATTTCCTACGAACAATCGGTGATTGTTGTACGAAATAGTGACCCCTAATTTTTTACCGCGCTGAATTTCATAATCATTCAGCTGTAAAAAGACATGGACATTGCTGTATGGCAGCAAGGTAATGTTTATGATGAATCTACTTGGAAATAGTATCACTACACTACAGAGCCCTTATAACAAGTAGATTCACATTAGATTACAAGGAATATTGCTCCCGCTCAGTACTCGTAACGCACTTGACAAGATCAATACCCGATCGGAGAGACCACTAATAATAGGAGAGGAACATTCAAGCAATCTCACTTTACCTGTGCGCTTTGAAAATTCTTCGAGAATTTCTTCTTTTGATTTAGATTTTGGGATGTTCCCCACAAACAGCCGTAGGTTAGGAATGCTAATATTTATTTTCAATGCAGCATTTTCCCGAACTTTGTAATTATCTAGCTGTGAAAAGAAAAGAATGCTTTTGGCATCAGAATAACTGATTTAGCCTTAAAATTTACTTTATGCTTAATATTAGTTACTCGATTCAATTTCGATAATTCTTCTTAATTTTAAATTAAAATTAAAGATGTTACATAATGAAATTTTGAAGCACTTATATTAATTATTTCAATAAATTTCTTATAATTTAAGTTTTCTTTTCACACCTCTTCGTTTTCTTCGGACAATTTGAGTCTTTTTCTTGGTATGAAATTAAAATAAGTTAATTTGGTACTTTCTGTTCTTTTTTTTACAAAGTTGATCAATTCTTCTTTCAAGTCAAACTTGTTATTTTTTCATAATTTATATAAATAGAATTAGAAATATTCAAAACAAATTTCCAATCAAGTTCTCAAAACAAAAATTTTCAATTAAAAAAGTAATGTAATAAAAACATTCTCAATAAGTTTTAATATTTTATTCAACATTAAATTGTGTTTCTAATAGAAATAATTATATTGAATAAATTGACAACATTGAAATTGATATTTTCTTTACAACTTTGTTAAAAATTAAGGATAGAACTGGCACAAAATTAAATTTGAATAAAACTTTGAAAATAAAGACTTTGTCCCAAAGAAAAATTCAATAATTTAATTACAAAATTTAAATGTTTCGCCGTTGCTTCTGTTTTGAAACATAAGACATAAGAGGGTGTTGAATCGTTAAGCTTAAACTAAATTTACTTAAAAGTAATGGAATGGCCGCAAAAAAATTTAACCGAAGTCAAAAGACGGATTACAATACAGTAGTCTCTCCAGACCATTTAATAATACACTGCTGTGGAGCCATTTTCCATTCAGCAGTGTGTTCAAACTATTCAAGTGTATAATTTTGATTATTTTTTCACTATTGAAATTTTTCTCACTAATAATTCAAAAAGGTTCACATAATTCACACATAAATAGCAGATATTAATACTATAATTTCTTTATAATTATAAGTCTCTGTACTTAAAAAGCCTGTGACTGTAATCAGAGCCAATACCTGGATTATTTTATTTTATGTTATCTCAATGGCAATGCTATAACATTTGGTTTTATATTATCCAAATAAAACACAAAATATCATAACATAAATAACATAATACATAGAATAATATGCAATACAATTATCATCATCAGCTTGAGTTGAGTTGGATGTTCAGATGACTCCCCTCCATTCACTCCTATGCCATGCAATATTTTCGGTTAGTCCAATCACTCTTAAATCTTCGTCGATTCATGTCCTCCACGTCTTCCTTGGTCTTCTGCCTTCCACTATCAGTTCACCAATTGCCCCTGGAGTCGACCTCACAACATGGTCAAGCCATCTCCACCTTTTGCACCTCAGCTCCTCTTTCAACACTATAAGCCTGCACCTATCTGCAACTTCACTACTGCTCACATCATCCCAGCCAGGTATTGCAGCACTCTTATCTATCCCCTCATCAATCCATCCATCAACAGCCAAGTCTCAGCTCCATAAAGTAAATCAGTACTCCCACAAGCTCCATATGCCATGCCTCTTTTCTTAAGGGCAATGCCTCGATTTAGCAACAACCCGAAACCCTCTCCACTTAGACCAAACAACTGCAACTTTTACCCTCACTGCTGTCTCTAGAGCTGCCTCACAGTCAAATACATCGCCATAGTAACGGAAATGTTCTACCTCCTCCAGCACACCTCCATGTACATTCCAGTTATGATGATCATTGTCTTCATCACTTTACTGTCTCTGCCTACAACCTAGACACACAAAGTTCTTCGCACCAACCAGTCTTCTCTGACCAGATCATCTTTTGTGAAATCACTTTTCACATTGAGTATTGAAATAACTGTCCATGTCTTCTCAATGCCCACACTATAACTTCTCTTAGTATGCGGTAAAAATCCTTCCCTAGATCTACAAAAATGTGATATAGACTTCTTCTTGTCTAAATTGTTCTTGCATCTGCCTTATAATAAAAAAAAATTGCATCTGTTGTTTATTTTCTCAGAATGAATCCAAACTGCCTTTCATCATCTTTATGTCTCTTTAACCTACCCTCCAGCCACCGTTCAAAAATCATCATGCCATGCTCCAAGAGCCTTATTCCTTTATACTTTTCACACCTTAGAGCATCTCCATTTCCTTTCAGAGCCTTTCTCCTTGGATATTATCATTCTGAATGTTTAATATATTAAGAATGGGTGAGGGATTTAGTGCATGTAATGTGTGGATACATTAGATTCAAATATTACAGGAATTGGCTGTGACTACAGTCAAAAGCTTTCAACAATGATCATAGTATGTTTCATCTGAATGGAAGAGGTAAGTTCCCAAAAACTAAAACATACACTATTAAAATAATAAAAAATAATCACAATTACTACTGCTGATTCAATATTTGTGTATGTTATACAAGCTTGTATACAAGACCAAACAATATATATGTAGACAAGGTAGGTTCATTGAGAGAATTTAAGCTCTCAGAATAGAACCTATATAGTCGGATACAGTTGAATATTAAATAAACGAAGGAAAACAATTCATTTTGCGAAAAAAAATTGTACTTTTCACATTACACTCATGATTTGTGAACTGTAATACTACCTTTTAACTATTTTTATATCATGTTGTTAAAGCTTTTGTTTTGAATGGTGGTATGTCCCCTTTTTGAACTATTTTAAAATGACTAATCAACTTATTAGTTAATGATGGAATGGCATACTGTATTGTTAGGCAAGGACAAATTGAACTATACGTTCCTTCACTACTTCAACTTCCGTATCTATTATTAGTAGCCCCAGCAAATATAATTTTTATAGGTACAACACTAAAATAAATATTTTTTAATTTTTATTGTAGTCACTTGTAAGAAAATCTTTTTCATGGATTGAATTCAAAAGAAAAATGACAAATATTAAAGTTGAAAAGTTAAGAAAAACTATTTGATATGACTACAACAGAAATGGCCATCAGCACTTCAACTGTCATCCGATCCATTGCAAAAGAATGTCACCGATGACAGCAAGTATCAACACAGTTATTAAAGAGAACTTAAATGTCACACTTCATCGCACCTACCATACACACAAGCTGAAATTTTTAATCAATAAATTTTATTAGGTTTTTAATTTTCAAAATACCAATTACTTGTAACTCTCAAGCTATTATTGTTCTAATTGTATTCTATAAGCCAGCTCATTTTTGAAAGTGAAATTATGTAGTTTTATAGAAGTTCTAAATATCATAAGATCATATTGAAACAAAAACAAAATTTACCTATGTAAATATGTAAATGTTCTCAAAGAAAGTTGTTATCCAATAGGTTAGTTTTACCCTAGATTCTTCATCTAGGGTATGAATAGTGGATATGAAATAGAAAGGTAGATCTATATTTGGCTGTAGCCATTAGATTATTCAATTTCCCATAGATACACCAATAGTTTGAACTCAATGAAATCATTTAGTATTTCAGGATACGTAACTAATGAAAAGAAAACTATTTTTTGTAATATATGTTTTGTTCAGTTAAGAAACCTACAAGTGTTATTATGGCTTATGACCATTTATAGTTCAACATATGTATAAAAAACATTAGTAAGCTAAATAAAATTAGTAACTTTAATGCTTAGAAAATACACTTAAATTTAATACAGTTTGATTTAGCTATGTATTCGTATATTGCTGAAGCTAGGTGTAGACAAACTGTGAAAAATTATTTACAAATATAGTTCAAATCAATACTGTGCAATAATAGTCAATTTTTCCCAATTAATTTATGTTGATAGGTTGCTCATTACATTACAAGTATAGCTATTCATTACTTGCCAATTCTAAATTTTTCAAGAAATATAACAAATGTCATAAGAATTACAATGTCCACATAATCATTTTGTGATGTTAAAATAGGTTTAAGTTTTCCACCATATTAAAAAAACACACGAAAGCTTCATGTTATAACTTATTAATCCATGCTAGTCTCAAGGAGTAATAATATAGTTAAGAGGTCTATTTGGTATGATAGGCCCCTAGATTTAAATGTTATGTACTCACAAGTGCCATATTCCAAATTTCACTAACAGTCTATAAACGAGCCAGAAATTATTTTCGGTAAGATATTGAGTTTCATGTGTTTTCCTACGTATACCAAGACAACCAATGGAAAAATTTCTTGCAACTTAAATTTGAACACCAGGAGACTATCATCACAAATTGTCCCCCAATCAGTGATTGAGTACAAACGACAACCTTACTGAAATCGAAGTAACGATTACATTCGATGCCGATTCATTTTATGGCCGACTTGTTTATTAGTAGCAGCGGCCGTATGTAGCTCGATGTCACGTAATACCAACATTGGTTGAGGTCTTCGATTGTTAATGTCTTAAATAAAATATTATTAATACATAAACAGAAAATTAAATGTAATTCTTGAATCATTTCAAATAGATTTATTTTTATGGTTTAATATTGGCAGTTGATTATGTATTGAGAATTAAATTTGATAGCTACATTTTTAACATTTACCACTTCAATAGCTTTGCACGATATTTTAATATGGGTTTATACAGTTATTCAAATTTCTCTTGCAAACTCTAACAATTTACATTAAAATTGCAGGTTACAACTTTTTAACAAAGAGTAAACTTTATGGAAAGACAAATTGGTAACATTAAAAGATGTACTTACACTCGATACTCTTTAATGATAACTTAAATACATAAAAAGACATCCATATACAGAT
Organism: Archaeomysis grebnitzkii; assembly: GCA_031471125.1. NCBI lineage: Eukaryota > Metazoa > Arthropoda > Malacostraca > Mysida > Mysidae > Archaeomysis > Archaeomysis grebnitzkii. The sequence goes on along the minus strand of JARUHE010000024.1, from coordinate 31,650 downwards.
AAAAAGAGAGGAAAATGACTTGAAGAGTGAAACCAGAAGAACTTGGAAGCAGAAAAGAAAAAGGTGGAATGTAACTAATACATTGACATCAACCATGAGAAAACTATTCCTTGTAGGTTTCTATTTTCTACTCAATTGTGAAGTTAAACCAATGATAAGATGCTCCGAAATTGCAACCTTTTTATAGTTGATGTCAATTTTTGCTAATTATACAAAAGTTTTTCAGAAAAAAATCCAATTAGGTTAGATATATTAACCTAGAAAAAATGTGTGCCAAAGCAAGGCGGGGGAAAAAAGAAGTAGCCGAGCACAATTGTTACATCATGAGAACTTAAGTTTATTGAAGTTTATTCAGTAGAAAAAATATCTTGGATGATATAACATTACTTTAGTATGTTTGAATCTAATTTCTTATGCTTCCAGTAATTCAAATGATGTCGGTTAATAGAAAACTCATAAGAGTGAAAAAGTAAATCATGGGCGAAACGCTTACATTATACTTAAATTCTACCTTTAAACACAAACATATCTTTTCATCTCATAATCTAAAGCTAAAATATAAATTAACAAAATAAAACTAAAATGTGTGATAAAACTTTTTAAAGAGCCGATGACCATAAAAAATTTGATATTATATTACTTAAATAATTTGAATTATCTTAAATTTTTTAGAATGAAAACATTAAAATTAAAACATTTTTCCTTATTTCTTTAAATGCTAAAATTGACCAATTGTTTCAACAGAATCAAGATGAATAATTTGAGAATTCTAATGATGAAATCAAAATTATTTTTATATTTAAACAAACAAATATATGAATGTACATTTATATATGCATCATCAAATACATACATACACATACAAAAAGATGTATGCAAGTTGTCATAAACTCGGTACCTGGGTCACTGCTTCACTAGCTGCATCACGATTCGTAAACGTCACGAATGCATATCCACGATTCTGTCCTGTCAATGGGTCCATCATGAGGCGCAGATCCCAGACTTCACCACACTTCTCAAATAAAGGGATAAGCTCATCTTCATACAAATCTTTTGGGATCTTTCCACAAAAGACCTAAAAAAGATTCAATAAATTTATTGCTGGGAATGCAATACCAACGAAGAATGCCATACCATAAATTTGTTATGTCAACACTTAGTCAAGCATTATATGGTGTGAGCAAAGGCAAGAAATGGTAAGAATAAATATGAATTAGGAAGGTTGGATAGAATTGTTTTGAAGTATCACAAGCCAATATGATTCTGTGCCTCATCAGTATGAAATTTTATAGTTAAAATAAATATTTCAATTTACATCAATCATTACATAGCATGAACAAAAGAAATTAAATCATTAGCCTCTTGTAGGTGAGAGAACAGAAAAAATGGGACAAAAATTAAAAAAGATTTAACGGAAGGACAGTAAAAACAGGTGAAACTTGACGACGGCTACTCTTTTTTTACAACAATGTCGTATTAAAACATCCTTTTTACTTTAATAATTGTTACAATTTCTTTCGGGAGCTTTTTATATGTCCTCTTATTTATATATTTACACTCTGCACCTACGAGAGAGTTTGGTTAGGTAAGGTTTGGTGAGGTTTTGTGAGTTTTTCTAGAACTTTCAAAAGAAAGTTCATCGATTTAATACGCCATTGTTGAAAAAGAGTAGCCGTCGTAAAGTTTCTCCCAAGTAAATTATAAAGGCCCGATGCCCCCACCGGGTCTGTCCAGAAGGGCTCCGGGGCAAAGTCTATCCATACACCCAGGCATGCGAGCAGGTATGTGGTATTGGCACACCGATCAGGTTGCTGTTGGAATGTGTGTAGGTATTTGTGGAGGTGTGGGGATTTATTTGTTCTGATCTGTGCCAGTGTTCTGCGTATGTTGTGTGGGAGTGTTTACTAATTGTTGTTTATGTCTGGGGCAGGTCTTTTTAGGATTTTGTTGTTCTGTCTGGAATTTGTGTAGTGCATGACTATGTGTGTATGTAAGAGTTTTAGGTTTTGTTTAATAGTGTGGTGTGTTGTCTGTAGGGGTGTAGTGTCCATGTTAAGCGTGTAGTTGTTGTCTTTAAAAATTGTTAGTTTCATATGTCTGGGGTTTGTATGTTGTTGTGTCAGGGGGTGGTTTACCATAGTTGTAGGTGTGTTTTAAGGGGAGGATTTTTGTCTTCTCAGGTAGATTTGTGTTACATGTACAGTGTGTATCCTGTGGCTGTTTTGTATGGTTTGTAGTGTGTTTAGTTGTGAGTGATGTTATGAGTGACCATATTGTATTGGCAAATTCTACTATAGGTCTGGTTATTGTTTTGTACATTGTTAGTATTTTCTTTTCAGTTTTCCTCTCAGTGTGTTGTAGTGAGGGCTATCAGTAGGTTTGTTGTGTTTTTGTGAATTTTATGGGTTTTGAATATGTTAGTTTGGGATCGAGTATAAGTCCCAGAATTTTTAGCAATTTTACTGTTGGTAACAATGTGTTGTTGATACATGTGTAGTGTGTTGCTGTATTTAACTCCATCTGGTGTGAACAGAGTTAGTGTGATTTGATTTGGTGTTATCCAGGTAATGTTGGATTTTTTGTTCAGCTGTTTGTGGGTTGATGTGGGAGGAGAGGACATATGTCCACTGCATATGTTATTGCTCATACATTTTGTGGTGGTTCCAGTAAATCTGACACGTATTTATTGAAGTGTTGGTGATAACTCCTCCTTGGTGTGTGGTATTTTGGTTGTTGAGTTGCGTATATTGTTTCTGGCCTTTAATGTAATTTGAGGTCAATTTAAGGATGGTGTTAGGTATGATGGTGTTGTGGAGTTTGTCTAGCAGTTTGTGTAAGTGTATAGTGTCGACAGCGTTGGACATGTCAAGCACTATGGCAATTGTGCATGTGGGTGTTCTTTAGTGTTTATGAACAGTGTTTCAGAAGGCTGTTGCTTGTTTACTTTGTCATATGATTTTTAGTTATGTAGTGGTGATAAATTTGTACAGTTGGATAAGTGTTTAGTAAGAAATGACTCAATTGCAGGAGTGATTTTGTTTTGCTCTATACCCAACATTTATTAAAGTTTGTAGGTGCCAAGTATGAATGTCGAGCAATGGATAGAGTACCACTAAGACTAAATTACTTTAGTATATCACATTATGTGCAGTCAATGGAATTGGAATCCCTAAGATTCTTAAGAGCTTGAAAATTCTTTAATGTTATTCCAAACACTGTCTTACTCTTCTGAACACACTTGATCCAGTCATTTTCAGCTTGTTAATGTGAATTGTATTGGAAATAGCAGTAATTACCTCACATCCAGGCCCTGGGGGTGGCCCATCCCAGTCAGGAGGTGGTCCTCCATACTTTCTCTGCCCAGTGGTGACATCGAGCGTGTAGCCGGTCCTGTTCAGAATGGCCTTCAAATTGTCCTCATTTGGTCCTTTTCCTGGGTTCACCGACATGCTGTCACCTGTGAACAAAATAGTATTTTCACAATCAAGAGCAAAGCCAAGGTATTCACTAAACCATACAATACTTTTTTGTCAATGAAAAAAAAGATGGCCAAAAGCGTTTTTAGACCAAACATTTATTGATAGGCAATTGAAAATATTGGTCTAGCCACTTGTTACCATTCAGTCCTAATTATATGAAAAATCAACCCACATTAAAGTAAAATAATTCATTTTATAGTTCTAACTCATTGCCTATAAATTGAGCTGTTTTTATCAATACATATTTAAATTTAGAAAAGTTAAAAATATCTTGCTTCAATGAAAATCAAAATAATTCATTATTTTCAATTCACAATAAATGCAACTCAAAGTTTCAAATATAATCTGCCAATGTAATAAGCTACAAATTTAGTACAACATAATCAATAAAACAAAAAACTATTTTTAGGAAATAATAGTTTTGAATAAGCTTCAAATTTTGAGAAAACATTTAATGAGTACAAAGACATATTGGCAAAAAAGACTCCGACCTCACCAAAACAGATTCTGACAACAACACTCCACCACCACAGCATTATACAAAATAAACAACATAGTTACCACCAGCTTCAACCAAAAACAACCACCTATATGCACCATAGCCATAGCCCTAGACATGTCGAAGGTGTTCGACACAGTACACCTACACAACCTCATAGCCAAACTACACAACACCAACATACCAAACACAATCATAAAATTCATAGCAAATTACATCAAAGGAAGAAAACAGTACACCCAACACAACAACCACAACTCCTCACACAGAAACATAAAAAAGGCATTCCCAGGTGGGGGACTTGTCTGGCAGACCTCCCCGACCCTCCACACAATGTCCAAACTGTCAAATATGCAGATGACATCACCATACTTTCCTCCCACATAAACCCCGTAACTGCAGAAGCCCAAGCACTACCACACCTACAACAGATTCACAGATTAGCTCTCAACACAAACAAAACTACCACCACACTATACAGAATACAACAACACACTACACCTTCATATAAACAACACACTCCTGCCAACAGTTAAGGAACCAAAAATCCTTGACCTAACATTTGACCCCAAACTTACCTACACTAAACACATAAAAAACACCATCACCAAAACCAAACCTACCAAAAACATGCTAAAGGCTCTCACTACCACACACTAGGGAAAAACAAAAGAAACTCTTCTCACCACATACAAAACAATTACACGACCCATCATAAAATATGCAAACACTACCTGGTCACCAATCACATCCACCACAAACATAAACAGACTGCAAACTATTCAAAACACTGCCATAAGAACAGCCACATGCTGCACACTGGACACAAACCCAATACCTCCATGATGAAACAAAGATCTTCCTCATAATTACACACTTACAACTACATGCTTCACAACTAAAACAAACAGCCCAACACCCAGATCACCCCTCCAGTCACTCACACAACAACCAAAACGTCTTAGATACATGAAACACAATATTCCACAACAATAATAATTACATGACAAACATGGACACCACCCCAGAAAACACCTCACATCAAACAATAAAAAAACACATGCACAGTAACAAACTACACAAACAACAGACAACCAAACAAATCCTCAATAGCTAAGCACCAAACATCAATGAAACAGAACAATCACTCCCACATAACATGTGCAGAACACTTGCACAGCTAAAATCAAACAAATCCCCTCCTCTCTGACTTCAAGAGTATCTAAACAAAATAGCCCCCAACACCCACACCACTCCAAACTGCCCGCTGTGCCAACACCACACACACGTCTTCGCATGCCCACATGTGCGGACGGACCTGACCCCGGAGGCAGACCCAGTGGGAATGGCGGAGCTGCTTGCCCGATGGTCGAACCTGCTGGGATGGAGGTTGGATCCTCCGATGTGAGGGCTCCATCCCCCATGTCCAGAATGGAGTGGGGTCGACAACAACAATACATTGATATAAAATTTGACCACATTACTTACTGTTGTACTGCTTTCTTTGTCTATATGTTTTCATGACACCACATAAATAAGCAGACTTGTTAGAGACATGTTCCAGGTTTGACTCAAGAAACTGCTTCAAAACAGTGACAGCACCATCAACTGGAAATTCTTTCAATGCATCCAATGCTCTTTCATCGAGGTCCTGAAGAAAAATTTGGCTTTGAAACAAAATACTTTATAATGGGTATTAATGTATGCTGAACAAATTATTTTAGATTTTTAAGATTTAACGAATGTTTACCTCATGTTTCAGTTTTCCCTGTTTGTAGATCTCGTCGAGTTTTAAAGCAACTTTCTCATTGAGACCATAGTCAATAAGTTTGTGATAGTCGGCAGTGTGTTCACCATCCAAACTGTCACCACCACCGCCTGTTCCTTCTGCCATCCTCCACCTCCTGCAAATTTACCAGACTGTTATGAATCACATTTACAAATACAATTTAAGTGCAACAAAAAATTACTAGCATCATTTTGAGATGTGTAATATTGTATCATTCAATCATATAAAAGAATTGATGAGGAGCAAAATCCAATGCTTTAAAACATGTGGAATTTTAGAGGATGGGCGACTTTCATATTAAACTTCGAAAATTGCAACTTGTTTATTACAAATAGAACTAATTTATGAAATCTAGCAATCAAATTCATTTTTATTTTCAAAATTTGAAATATATTTAGACATTCAAATTACCGGATCACTTTGATTCACTTGTACGGTTCAGTAGAGAACAAATAGCTACTGTAGCTTAACATTTGAGTATTCTTTGATTTTAATTGAACATTTTTAGATCTTCTAACTTTTCTTATGTCAACTTGACATAGTAGTGGAAAATGTATTTAATTTCTAGCTTTGATTAGCAATATTGAATTAATATATTTGTGCTGAAAATTGATGATATATTAAGTTTATTATATTGCTTAGTGATGGCAAGTGTAGTTAGTTTTATATTGCCTCATATGTGAAGAAGAATTTAAAAATAAATTACAGCATGGCGCAGTTTCACTTTAATGATAGTGGCAACTTCATAGCAATCAGTCAAAGATTGTGATAGGTCTAGCAAAAACATTAAATAGCTAAACTATTGTATCCCTGATGTTAATTGTTTTCAACAATCGAATGCAACAACCATATTAATATAAAACAAATATTCTGTCAACTAAACATTCATAAATGAAATAAATTTTTCAAACCCCCCTATAACTAGGCATTGCTTATGTACCTTGATTAAAACCCTTTTGGGTTGTTATAACGATTGAAGAAGCTATTATGTTGCAAACTATCCTATGTAATTAAATTAGGTATAGCTACAGTATGTATTGAGAAGGCATGTATTATGAATTACAATACAATAAGTTATAACTAGCATAGATGACCTGCAATCTCGCGTGGCTATAATTCAATAAATGTTTATTTTATGGAAATTTTTTTTCCAAAACTCTGTTTTTGACTATAACTTTTTTAAGTTGGGTTTTTCAGAAAAAATTACTCTTGGCAATTTTGATTGGAAGGTCATAATAAACAACTTTTGTTCAATAATTTTTTTTGTAACTTTTCATACAAAAAACTTTAAACTTTTGCTCAAATTTTTTTCCAGTTAAAAAATGAGGGTTTTTTGGCTATAACTCCGTAAATGTTGTTTTTTGAAAAAAGAATACTTGTGATCGTATTGGTTAGATGGTCATTATAAACAACTTTTCTTCAATAAAATTTTCTGTAACTC
>JARUHE010000024.1:0-24342 GCA_031471125.1 Archaeomysis grebnitzkii | reverse complement strand
TTTATATATACATACACACACACACCATAAGGTATACAAGTGAACATTTATGTATAACTTAAAAGCAAATCCGAGCATAGGACTGGCAACACAATTAATGGAAGAACAATCCAGGGAAAGATGATACTCTGACTGACCTTTTCTTCCTTTTTTATAGGCGAAGGAAGAAGAATTGATGGATTGACCGTCCTAATAAGGACAACAAAAAGCTCTGACGTTTTTCTTGGGTTTTTGTTGTGCTTTTTTGTGCCGTTCCGAGGCGTCTTTTCCTCCTAGAATATAGCAACAAATAATTATTGTTTGGATTAATGCGATTGTTTGTTTCTGTGGGTTTAATGAAGTTGAATTTTAGGTTTACAATTTGATAGTATTGATTACCAAGTTCGCAGATACTGTGAAAACATTAAATTACTATTGCTTTAATTGAAGTAGGCCTAAAACATATTATATAGTAATGTTGTTGTTATTACTATAGTTTTATTAATGATGTTTTTCATTGGTTATGTGGTGTTGTTGTTGTTGTGTTCGATTAATTCAGAATCACCAGTAATGCTCATGCTATTAAGACTCTGCTCTTCATTTGTACTCCAAATTATCAGAAGTTGAAATTTGTACCCCAAATTATTGGAAGTTAGACTTTATACTCCAAACTATTAGAAGTTAGAATTTGGTGAAACATCCGAAAGATTTTTTTTTGTTTCTGGATAAAAGAAAAAATAAATATTTGAACTCGTGAATGAATTTACGAATTGGCTTCACTGCTGCGAGGATGTGGTCTCTTAATTCAATATCGACGAAATAAATCATAATTCTAACTTGCTAGATTTTCAATATTTAATTTTCAGGAATGTTCATTTGCAATTTATCATTATTTTTTATCATTACACTAGTATTATTACTACTGGCGGTGTTATTGTTGCTATTATCATTATCCTTATTATTTTTGGCGGTATTATTATTATTGTTATCGTTATTATTGTAAAATTAAAACTAGTTTTAATATTTATTTTTTGTTCAGTTTAATATGAAAGATGGATTAATTATATCAAAATAATTTTGCTTCAAATTATAATTGTTTATAATTAATTTAAACTTTTTATTAACTCGAAAAAATCTTAATATATAAAACTATTTTCTTAAAGTATTCTTATCTTCAAAATAGATTGTGGATTCTACTAAACCATTGTTTGTGCATAGATTATAGCGTTGATATGTTTGTTCAAGCTAACAAACATTCACAAACATGATCTTTGCAAAGCAGGATCATTAACAAACCACGATGGATGAACACAAACAAACTTTGTTTGCTTTGTCTTTAAGACCACGAGTCCTCAACAAGTTCGTAAATTACTCTGGTGTTCAAAAGTTTTTCAGGTTCTAAAATCTTTTGTTTCATTTCAATTTCAAAAATTGAAATAATTAATAATAATAATAATGATTAATCACATAATGAGAATAAGAAAGAAAGAAAAAATAAAAGTGTAATACAACTCTATATTAAATAGTGCGAGTTCGTACAGACAATGAGTTAGCAAAGTAATTAAATCAATAGAAAAACACGGTACTGTAAAGGTTAAATAAATTCCATGTTAGTGATTATTTTTTCTGAAAATACATTAATGTTGATGTTATAATTAAAACATAATTAAACACATCGAATTAAATTCGAAAATAAATGCATTAATACAAAGCCAAGGTTGCGATTCACATTCGAATATGGTTTTCACACAAAAACTATTATTATTTTTAATTATTTTCTTAACTAAATTAATGAATTAGGTTCACCCCCCTCCTTCCCCACAGAGTTTCCCCCCAATATTCATTGCCGTGAATAGCTTATGAGAATATTAATTATGTTGATAATAGTCGATAAATCTTCTTACAAAATCTATTTATCATTTTTTCAATAGACTTTAATAAGTGCCTAAAAATACACCAAAAAGATGGCGTGTTAGTTAATTTTCATCAGGACTTAAATATATTAAACGAATCGCATCTAATAATGAATTCTCATCTATTTGATTGATTATTTTTTTTATTTTAATGTCGTTTGTTTTAGTAAATACAAAAATAATTTAGTAACTTTAATTTAAATTTCAAAAGTAATTAAATCGTTTGGAAGATGATTTATTTTAAAAAAAATATATGAAATTGTCTTTGTATGTATATATGTGTGTGTGTGAATTCATGTGTACACGTGTGTACATAATCGATTGACCTAGTAAGTATTATTGCTCTTAATAATAAATAATTAGATTGGCTTAATCAAAACAATAGAGAAAGTAGTTAAATTCATTATTTAATTATAAGATATAATGAAATAATTTATAATGTGCAACTGCTGTTTTAAATATTAGTCTTTGACAATAATTTATCATTATACTCTATTTATTAGTACTAATAATAATTTATTGAACATAAATGTTATGCTTATAAACTTTTCAAATTTACTAAGTTATAAATTTATATAAAATCGTACGGAATAAAAACTGTTATTTTGTTTAGCATTTGTTTATTTATTTATTTACTATTATTTATTATTAAAAAACATGATTCTCTCAGTTCTGTTTGATTTGATTATAAGTTTGTGAATTTAACAATTACAAATTTAAATTATTTTTCATATTCTTGAATTTAAATAATAATGTTTAATTTTTAGAAAATAATTTTCAAGAAATGCAATTATTTTAATTGTTTACTTCAGACTTTGTCTTTATTTTTAGTATTATGTTTTTAAAGCTCTCAAATAATTAGATAATTTATTACTATTAAAAATAAATGTTAGTTTGAAGAAATTAGATAGTTGGTAAAATATCAATTTTAATTTTTACACAAATGAATGAATAATCTTGACGATATCAAACCTTGTCATTGTCAACCTACCTACCCATTGAAAAGGTATGCACCGGGCAAGTCAGGAATGCCACTTTGGCGTTCTGTTATTTTAGATTTTTAATTTGTTTTAATTTGGCTAAAATAATCATGACAGGTAATTAGATTGTTAGAAATAAAGAACTACTAAAAAGACGATTCATTGTCTCGATTCACTTTTGTGTAGGTATTTTAGTGTTTTTTGGATACAATATTACCATTATACTTTTTAAAGAATATAATTTATAATAAACATACTTACATTATATACAATTTTCTGAAACGTTGAAAATGAATTTATTCAATTTCTTACCAAATAAAAACATTTGAAGATATAATGTTTGACGGTATTTACAAATTGTATGTTTTCTCCCATCTATAAGTCAGCATTGTCATATATTGTTAAAATAAAAAAGTACAACCAAATTCTCACGGAGAGCGAGAGAGAGAGAAAGAATGTGATTTGGAATGGTCGGCTTTATTTAATTCTGACTTGTTTCTTCTTATAAAACTCAGTTTAACTATTCTCAGCATTACTCGATTGTTCCAAATAACTAGTTTTGCGTTGACGCAAATCAAAGAGTTGTTAACCATGCAAATATTTCTTCACATCTGTGGTATTTATTCTATTGTTGAGATGTATACTTTGAATAAAGTTCGTTATTATTTCTTGTTCTGTCTTTGTTTGAAAAATACTTGATCGAATAGTTGTATTAAATATGTTAGTTTAAAACCGTTGCTTCTAAGCCAATAAAACTAAACTTCCGTTTACTAAACCATTATTAGTATTAATTGTTATGGTTAGGTTTCAAAGAATTACTTATACAGTACTACTACCATTAGTATTGTTATTATCGTTATTCTCATTGTTATTATTATCATTATTAACATTAACACAATCATTATTATTGTTATTGTTTGCCTTGTCATTATTATCATTGAATCGGTCATCAGTTAAAACACCGACCGTACAGTACAAACCGAGTCTTATCAAATAACCGGAATAAATGACTGGTAAAGGATGGGGTCAATTATATCAACTTCGGACTTATTTGTTAAGCTTCCAATGACAATTATTTCTAATTTCCATTTCCTGTTTATTTAATGAGCAAAAGAATAAAACCATAATTACAATTGTTATTAAGTCCGAAGTTTTTTCGAATTGTTCCAACAATTTATAATTACGTTTTCATTAAAAGAAAACCTAATTGCATTGGTATCCAAATATGGTAATGATTGCTACTCAATTATGTCATTTAAATTTATTAATGAGAATTAAATTAATTTAAATTTTGATCAAACTTTAATTAATTGTATTTTATAAAATAAACAAATTTATACTTTTAATTAAGCTTTAGCCCCTTTCAAAATCAGATTTTTTAAAATGGGGTTAGACTATATCAATTAGTTTATTTACTTATAGTTGTTTACTTGTAATAATGTTAATTTTATTAATTAAAATAATACATTGTTTGCCTTTCACTAGAATCAATAATTGAATAATGATCGATTAATTGTTTTATAGTTCGTTAATTTTAAAATATATTTAAACAATTGGAAGTTTCTATTAACGAGCTTATACAAAATGAAATAATAATTGATTTATTTCATTTTGAATATTTTTATGTCTTACATATTATATTTTGAAAAAAATGCCAACAATTAATTAGAGAAACCTTATAATTAATTATAAAATGTTAAATGCTAATAATTCTGGAGAAGCCTCCTAAGTTAACTTTTTAAATATTTAAAAAAAATTGAAGTATTTTTATACAACTAATTTTCTTTTAAATGTTCTAAACGTTTTTGATGGTAATTAGATTTTTTAAATTGTATGACAATGTAATATATTGTATGCCAGTTTTATGAAATAAGACAATTATCAAAAAAATCATTCTGTAGTTAAAACGATTTGAATTGTTACTTGTGATTAAAAATTTTTAGTAAGTAAGTTTTTATATATTATTATTTGTTACTATTTTCATTGTTAAGCCATTTGTTCAATATTTATTTGTGCATGCCTTTTTTGGGTAAATTAGAAAACTATCTTTTTCCAAACTTTAGCAGCAGCATAACCACATTTCTTATCTTTTTAGAATTCCACTAATTTGCATGATTTAATTTTATAGTTTTTAAATATATTCTAATTTTTTTTCATTTTTAATTTGTTTACAGAATTCCATAAAGGTATTTTTTATGTTTTTTTAAGTCTAGCCAATATTTGAATACTTCTTATGTTTTTATGTATTTGTTGAAAGTTATTTCAAAATTTTGATCCGCTGTTTCATTCTACTTTCAGATGATTTAAAAGAAGAAAGACCATCTCCAGACCATGTTCATGCCTGTCCATTCTGTAACTACACGACTGAGAATGAAATTGCATTGCAGTCGCATGTTGAAAATGACCATACCTCTGACAAAAAACCTTTCCTTCCAAAATTAACTTGTCCTCTATGCGAAGAGTCTTGCCCTAACATGAACATCTTGGAAAAACATGCCATCACTGTTCACTCGGTTAACTCTGAGGGTCTGCAAAGACTTTTGCTCCTAGTTAAACTGAGCGCAGCAGCAAGAAGAGAGGCACAAGATGAGGAGGACAGACAAAATGAGTTTGACAAAGAACAAAAAAGAGAAAGAGAAAGAGAAGGTCACGGTGAAAGAAGTTCTGCGGATCACCACAGTAACGCAGCAGCTTCAGCAGGTAAGAGTCTAGGAGAGGAGTGTGAAGGGTCTCGGGACCGGGAGCAACCTGAGGAGGCAGCGGTGTGTGGGGTTTGTAAAGTAGTTTTACCGAATGTAGAGGAATTAATTGCTCATCAAGCAGCTGCTGGGCATACGCCGGTGGCAGTAACACCTAAAGGTTCTGGTTATGTATGCTGGAAAAAAGGTTGCAACCAACATTTTGCAACAGCACAAACCCTCCATAGTCATTTCAAAGAAATACATGGTGTTTCTCCAAATCCTTCAATAGCAGTATCAGAAAAACATGTATATAAGTACAGATGCCAACAATGTTCATTGGCCTTCAAAACAATTGAAAAGCTACAATTACATTCGCAGTATCATGCAATCAGAGATGCAACTAAATGTCTATTATGCCATAGAAACTTTAGATCTCTCGCAGCTATGCAAAAACATGTGAGTAGTGACCATCCTGAATTGTCTGCTGAAGAAAAGCATCAGTTCCAAGCCTCTATTGTTGGAGCACCTGTTGGAGCAGGCGCTGGTCCTGTATTGGATCCATCAACAACAGCCCTTCTTCGGCATGAAAGCAATAAAGATGATGATGTTTCGGAAATGGTCGTCAATGATGAACTTCCTTTAAACCCTCAGTACCAAGCCGTTGAGGATTACCTTAATTCTGAATCCATGGCATTAGATAACTATAATGATCCGCAACGACGATTTAAATGTCATAGATGTCGTGTAGCCTTCACAAGGCAGACATACTTATCTGCTCATCAAAAGACATTGCTTCATAGAAAAGGTGAAAAACTTACTTACCCAATGGAAAAATATCTTGATCCGAACAGGCCATATAAATGTGATGTATGTAAAGAATCATTTACTCAAAAAAATATACTTTTAGTTCATTATAATTCAGTGAGTCATTTGCACAAACTTAAGAAAACCATGCAAGAAAAAGAATTGCTATCTCATACAGAAGTAAGTGTTTCTGAGAATTCATTTCATACTAGTACAGCTCATGGTAGATCAGAAGATGATGAACGAAGACCATATAGATGTAATATTTGTAAAGTTTCCTATTCTCAGCAAGCTACTTTGGACATTCATTTGCGATCGGTTTTACATCAAACCAGGTCTTCAAGAATGCCTGATTTTTCTGTATCTGGTCAAAATGATGTCCTTAAAAGTACTGTTGAGCATATGAAAACTGACAGACATTCTGGAAAGAAATCTGTGCCAAATCAGGATGTTCAAAACAATCTTATTTTGAATAAAAACCAGTTTTCACCAAATATGATGAAGTTGCCAAAAAAATCCAATGCTGGGATGAATTGCCCACGATGTAATACATCCTTACCAACTCAGGAAATCGCTATGCAGCATGCTGCTATATGTATGTTAATTCCTCCACAGTTATCTTCCATGTTGTGTCATGCAGGAAACGGAAACTTTAATTTTGATAATATAATAAAATCTTTACAACATTATCCCGGTTTGCTAACCGGACTGTCAGGATACACTGCTCCCACCATGCTCCCCTCCCGGGCCCATGACCGCTCTCTCTCTCCATCTGAATGTTCCATTGAGTCTCTCTCTACCTCTAGATTTACTGTCCCTTTCAAAAAACCTTCACGTTTGCATAAGCACTTATTAGAAAGCTTTGGCTTTGATTTAGTTATTCACCATATTGAGAATAGTCAAATAACACCAAATAGATTAAACCAAAAGTCTTCAGAAGACCATAAAAGTAACAACTTTGATATTCCTGAATTAAGTAGATCAGTTTGTTCTCAATGCTCTAAAGAATTTTCTAGTGTATGGGTTTTAAAGACTCATTTAGAAGAAGTGCATAAATCCTTTGTACCATTTAATAGTCTTGAAAACTTTTCTGTAAACTTTCGAAAATATTATGACAATAAAAACAATAGCCAATTCTCTGCTACTCTTCCAGATGCGGAGGAGAGTCGAGAGATGGAGTGCGAGGGGGGAGATAAGGGAACTTCAGATGAGAGAGAGAGAGAAGGCGACACTGGAAGCGTCATCGAGTCTTCTGTCACTCCAGTTCCCAGATCAACTCCTACTCCAGGTACGACTCCCACATCATCTGCTGCCGAACCACCAACACCGTCTGTGGAACTTCCATCCTCATCCCCAGCAGGACTTTCCAACATGCCTCATGTTGCCGAAATGGCAGCTGCGTTGAATGCTCTGACTGCAGCACAAATGCAGCAACTGCAATTTAATCCAATGATGATGGCAGGTTTGGGCTTAGCCGGGTTACCATTACATTTGAACCCTTTGGCTGCCATGAATCTACAACCCCCGTTGATGCCTATGATGCCTCATCATATGTTCGACCATGTTGCTCTTGCTAATATGAATCAACAGATGCCTCCTACCTCAGGGCCCTCTGCCTCTCCCGGTGGAATGCAATCAGACGCCTCTGTGTTCATGAAACAACAGCAACAGCAACAACAAATGATGCAGCAGCAGCAGCAGCAACAACAACAACAGCAGCAACAAGCCGCTGCGGCCGCCGCTGCAGCAGCTGCTGCACAACAAAAAAGAGCCAGAACAAGAATAACAGATGACCAATTAAAAATTTTAAGAGCACATTTTGATATAAATAATTCTCCTTCCGAAGAGCAAATTAATGAGATGGCAAAACAAAGTGGTTTACCTCCAAAAGTAATTAAGCATTGGTTTCGTAACACACTTTTTAAGGAGCGTCAGAGATGTAAAGATTCGCCATACAACTTCAGCATACCTCCGTCCACAACATTGAACTTGGAGGAATATGAAAAAACTGGCGAAACTAAAGTTAGCCCTTTAAACCCTGAGGAAGCTCGCGAAATGATGGGTATGAGTAAACTCCCAGAAAGTAGACCTGGTCAACTACAGGAAAATCCTCAAGACCAAGCCCCACCCGCATCTCCACTTAGTAAAGTTCCTAGTCTGAATCAAGACAGTAAAATACAAGAGAAGATCGGAGAAGTTTGTAGTGGGAGCTCATCAGGAAATTTATCTTATAACAACATGCCTCAAACACCCACAAGCTTACATTCTGAAAGAGTCAATTTATCTATTCAGTCCCCAGAACATCAATCTCCACAGCATTTGCATCTAGTCTCATCTGCATCATCATCTCCTGTTGGTGGACTTTCGACATCTTTACAATCCCCATATACATCATTAGCTTCTCCACAAGCGTCGTTATCTTTAACCTCATTGATAACATCACAACTAGAGTCGAACCCTATGCTGGCACATAAATTGTCTCATGCATCAACAGTTCCTAATGCTGGCCTTATACCCCCAAGCTCAGGTGTAAGCCCGACACCCTCATTGATGTCTGGTTTTCCATCAACACCCACAACTCCAACTTCATCAGCTGCAGCAAATGCAGCCGCCGCTGCCGCAGCTGCTGCCGCTGGAAAAAGAGCGAATCGAACTCGATTTACCGACTATCAAATCAAGGTGCTACAAGAGTTCTTTGAAAATAATGCATACCCCAAAGATGATGATTTGGAATATTTGTCAAAACTGCTCAATTTGTCACCACGTGTCATTGTTGTTTGGTTTCAAAATGCTAGACAAAAAGCCCGCAAAGTTTATGAAAATCAGCCACCCATAGATCCTCATGAAGAAAATGCTGGAAGATTTACGAGAACTCCTGGTTTAAATTACCAATGCAAGAAATGCTTGCTAGTTTTCCAAAGGTATTATGAGTTGATACGGCATCAGAAGACTCATTGTTTCAAGGAAGAAGATGCAAAACGTTCTGCCCAAGCTCAGGCAGCAGCTGCTCAAGCTGCTGCTTTGTATCATGACGACAATTCCAATCATTCAAGTATCACGGAATCATCGTCTCAATCAAGAGATCAAGAAACGGCTTTAAAGCAAGGAGATCTGTCGTTCCAATGCGACAAGTGCAGTCTTGTGTTTGGAAGATTTGAGCAATGGCGAGAACACCAGATTGTTCACTTGATGAACCCAGCCCTTTTTTTAAATAAAGGATCTGAATCTCCCTTTGGTATGCAGCAATCACATCATAATCAGCTTTCCCAATCCCCACCTTTATCTATAACGCATAATTCCCCTCTACAGTCCCCGATTCAAGGTCCTCCAACTCCCTCACCCCAACCTTTAATGCAACCACAACAGCTCCCATCTCCTCCAAGCCATTCCCTACCTCCACAGCAGGTTCCTCTGCAGTTACCTATCCAATCACCTTCCCTACAACAATCCCAACCTTTACAGCATCCTCAACCCCAAATGAGCCCAATGCTGTTGCCTGGGTCCCCGATGAAACGAAAAGCTGAAGAAAGTGAAGATGAAAAAGATGGCTGTAGTGGAAGTGAGGGTCAAAGAGACAAACGCCTAAGAACAACTATTCTGCCAGAACAACTAGATTATCTTTACCAAAAGTATCAAATTGAAGCAAACCCTTCAAGAAAGATGCTGGAGACTATTGCACAAGAAGTTGGTTTGAAGAAGCGAGTGGTGCAAGTTTGGTTCCAGAACACCAGAGCCCGGGAACGAAAAGGTCAGTTTAGAGCTCACGCTCAAGTTATTAATAAAAAATGTCCTTTTTGTCCTGCTATCTTTAAAGTCAAGTCTGCTCTTGAATCACATCTTTCTACTAAGCACGCAGATCAGTATGCTAAAGGGGAAATCAACATAGATGCTCTTCCTGACTTAGACGATTTTGGTGTTGGTAATCTCAACATCTCTTCCTCTTCTTCAAATCAAGCACCTCCAGTGATGTCTTCTTCTTTCTTCTCCTCCTCAGAAGTACCAGATGACTCCATTGCCAAATACCACGAAGAAGCAATCAGACGCTACTTGAACGACGTGAACTTGGCGTCAGAAGGAGCGGGTTTTCGGAGGGAAGGCGAAACACCTCTAGACCTCAGCAAACCACTTGACCTGGTACGTCCTTTGGGGTTAGATTCATCTGCACTTTATGACACAAATGACAGGTTAGATGGTTATTCAGATGATGAGTATTATAGCTTAGAAATTATTGATGATGGAAGCGAAGGAGGTATACTTACATATGATGAAAGTCCTACTTCTCCTGCATCTTCAACTACTAGCTCAGCAAGACATAATCATCAAAGTAAGCGTTTTAGAACGCAAATGTCTTCTCTACAAGTAAAGATAATGAAGACCGTTTTCAACGAATACAAAACTCCAACAATGGCTGAGTGTGAAATGCTTGGTCGGGAAATTGGTTTAGCTAAGCGAGTAGTACAAGTGTGGTTCCAAAATGCAAGAGCTAAAGAAAAGAAGGCTAAATTAGCATTACAAAAAGTTCTCGGAACTGAGCCTGAACAACCTAAATCACCTGAAGATTGCAGTTTCTGCAATTTCAAATATACTCACAAATATACCATCCAAGATCATCTGTTCACTCGAAATCATATTGAGAATGTAAGAATATACCTTGAAAAGGTTAAAGAAGACGCTGAAGCAGCTGCTGCTCTTAACTCAGGAGGTGATGATCAAAGACCACCTACTTCTCTCGGGCCTTCGTCTTTGACACCTACATCCCTGGCTCAGCAGTTACAAATGGCACAGTTGATGGCATTGAGCTCCCACTCGGCCGCTGTATCTAACGACGAGAACAAAAAACCTGGCAATGAGGGCGGCGGAGGCAGCGAAGACTTGAATCGTTTGCAGCTCCTGCAGCAAATGTACCAACAGATGGGTTTGGGGGGCCTACAAGGGGCGCCCCACCCCCTGCTACAGCACGCCATGATGGCTGGAGCTGGTGAGTAGAGGATTTCCGCTCACTATTCGCCTGCATCCCTGTCCTTCAAAACCACCAAATAGATCCTCCAGCACCATTATTGTTGCAACGGTATTGGCAGATATGCTTGTGAAATGTTCAGACCTGCTTGCATCCATATCCAGTCCTTGATGTAGCATCTGATCGTTCAAGCTGTTTTAGACAACTATAGTTTGGCTTGTGGAACTACATTTAGTGTCATTTATGCTTTATTTATTCTGCCACCTGGCTGAACGTTGTGTTGTATATATATATCTAAATATATGTACACCAAAACTTTAAAAATTGTTTTGAAAATGTCATGTAAAACATTTGTGTGTGGCGATTAAAGCATAGCTAAAAGTTTGTGGAAAAAACAAGTTCTTAAAATATCAAAATATATTTTGTATCGTATTACAAAAATAGACGAAGGTGGTTTTGGAGATATTGTGTACAGTTTCTCCATTTGAAATTGGAGACAGACCAAACTAATAGAATCTAGAAAATGTTGATATATATATATATATATATATATGTATATATATATGTATAATATTTAAATATATATACAATCACTAAATACCTCGCAAAACTTGGAAATGGATGTGACCTGGGCAAATTTTTGTTTTGTTTTTCTTTGCACCAGAAATGTTGTAAAAACCTCGTGACGACGCATTGTTCCTACCACTTTTTATGCAGTTTTCACTTTGATATCTAATAAGAAGAAAATCTATTCACCAGTTTATCCTTGTTTAGCGAGACAGTGACTTAAAGGCATTATTTTTTTAAAACTATTGTCAGTGTTTTTAATAAATAATTATTGAAGTTCTATACTATCTTCTGTTTTTTAAGTAATTAACATACTATTTATATTATTTAAAAGACTTGTTTTCTGAAAATAAAGATAAAAATTGAAAAATAATTATTATTAAAACAAAACTTTCGAAATTTTGATAAAAAAATATCCATGGCAATAGTTCCCAAAGTGCTATCAGGAGTGGTCAAAACTTTTAATGATCGAAGTTCATTATTAGTTATTTTTTAAATTGTGATATTTAAACAAATGTCCTGTAGTCGATTTAGTTTTAATTTTGTATGTTAAATGGCATTACCTAACAATTATATCAAATTTATTTATAAACAAATTTGCCGTTGCAAATTATATTGAAATTTACAGTCATTGAAATTGATGTTTGATTTATTATTTTATGTTCAAGTGATTTCGTCCATTGATATGGACATTTATTGTCAACTTTTTTCTACTTCAGTAGATTATGATTTAATTTTCAGGCGATTGGAAACATTACTTAAACATCTCTCGAATACTCGAATTGCTTAAAAATGAAAAGCTTGAAGAAAGTTTGTATAAATTGAACTCACTTGACCATTAATAATATTTTACCATTGAATGAAAACCATGAAAGTTACTATTGAACAATAGATTCCTGTGAAGTCTTCCACATAACGCATAAAGCATTGCAAGTAACATTTATGATATCAATAATGCACAATTTTTGATATTTTGTCAGTTTTTATACATGGATTCTAATCCTCGATCATCTAAATAGTAGCCTTGTTCTTTGTCAGCTTCATTAAGAACATTTATTTTAAA
This sequence comes from Archaeomysis grebnitzkii, assembly GCA_031471125.1. Taxonomy (NCBI): domain Eukaryota; kingdom Metazoa; phylum Arthropoda; class Malacostraca; order Mysida; family Mysidae; genus Archaeomysis; species Archaeomysis grebnitzkii. The sequence continues at coordinate 11,398 of JARUHE010000024.1, read as the reverse complement.
AAAAGAATAGCTAATGTAATATTTAATTTTAACACTTATCATTTTTCATTAATAAATATAAGTACAATAAAAAAGTTTTATAATTTTGGTTCCAACCGAAATAAAAAAGTTCAATTATTTTGGCTACTAATCTCGTTAATTGTTCATGGTAACAGTTCCTATAAATTGGTCATAGCGACCAATTAAAGAAAATATTTTTAAATTGAAAAATATAAAACTTAGTATAAATAATTTTTCATTTAAATTAATTAATGTGCCATAATTTACTATATTTTCATTTAAATGTTGAAACATAAAACTAATAATTCTGAACTTTTTCACCCAAATATTCTACAAAAGTTTATGAAATATAAATAAAACAACTTCTATATTCTAAAGCTTACTAATAATTAAATTAATTTAAAATTGTATTTTAATTAATTTTAATTATTAAGTTTTCAAAGCAAACTCATCCAAATATTAATTCATAAAAAGTGTTTTTTTTTTATTTTTACTTTTATAATATTTTATTTATATGTTTGTATATTTTTTTTTGTTTTGAACATTACTTCAAAACGAAAAACGTTTTTGTAAAGTTCTTTTTTGTAAATTTTTAATTTGTACAGATTTATTTTAATTATACTTTGTGTTCATTGTATAAAAAATATTTATATCTTAAAAAATCATTTCAGTTATATTCAAAGAAAATTTAACTCAATATATTTAATTACCAAAATTTTGCTTTAAGAAACTTTTTATTATAAAATTTAAAAAAAATGTTAATCATAGAATGAGCTTTACTTTATTAGTTTTATTCATCTATTTTGAAATATTAAGACTTGTTTTGAACTTATAAATAATTACCACCATTAATTAATTAATTAATTAATTAATTACCACCATCATATTGCATTAAAAACATTTTCCATTTTAGATATTCTGAAAAAACAATGATTTAGAAACAACATAAATTGTTATTTGTTTTTAATTTTCATTTAAGCAAGTATAAGTCCATTTATATTTCATAGTTTGAAAATATGTTTATTATTAAGCAATTTCAATGAAATAAATAAAAACATTTCGGTGAATAAATATTTATTTTACCCATTTATACAAAATTCAAAATATTTGAAATTGTTGAAACAAAAGTCTTTTTATTTCAAAACAGTTCCATAAAACTGAGTTTGATAGGTTACAAAGTTGATAAAAATGACCCTAACACTTTAACCATTTCTTGTAACACCGGTGTTACAATAAACGGTTAAAGTGTTAACCAAATTCTTTTTTGTACAAAGTTGATAAGAATGACTTTAACCAAAGTTTTTGAAAGATTTGTAATTGTATGGAGGATTTTTTCATTTTTGAAATACATTTCTGCAAACAAGTCAACCTGTGTCCATACAAGAGAACTGAAATATTTGTAACTCCTTAAAAGGGGTTTGCTTCTCAAAAGCAATTGCTTGTTCAGCTTTACACTGATGGAGTAACCGAAATTCAATTGAATTTCGATCACGCCATTTTTGTAATAGGCTTTTCAATGATTGCTCTCATAGCTTAAAGAATGTAAATATATTAACTTAAGCTAATTATTAACATTTCAACTCAAAAGGTGCGTACATTTTGTTAATATTTATCTAAAGTGAAAAGTTCTTTAAACAATATCATAATAAACCAAGGTAAAAAATCAGACAAATATAAAAACGACGAAACTTTATTTGCTACAACATAAAAATAATTGTGCTAAAAAATAACTTATTTATAGTGTGTTGAATTAATAGAACAATTAATTCTATTTTGATAAAGAGTATTTTTTTTCAAAAATAATTATTTCCAATTTTACAACTAAAACATTTTTCTGTGTAAGTTTTCTTACATGACCGTTTCACGGAGAGTTCCTATCCTACAGAGAGGTCAACATCCTCGCGTAGTTTTGAATTTTCTTTTCGTTACCTTAACTTTTTTTTTTATTAAATATTACTTGCAAAAAAATTTAATTTCTTAAATTGTTTCATATGATTGGTTTTGTTATCTGTTATTGTGCTCATCTAAACTTTTAGAAATTATTTTTTCATTACTGGATAACAGTCAATGTTGTTTTCAATTTGAGGTTATTTTTCATTTGTAAGGTAATTTCAAGTTTTCTAGTTAAGCCACTTTGATATTACTGTTATCTTAGATAAGATTTTTCTACATTCAATTAGCTAATCGATGATACTGTAATACTTGTGAAGGAAAATTAATGATTGTTCGTTTATAGTTTACAATAGTATTATATATTCTATATTAGTATATGAATTGGATGAATATTGTTAAACTATTTTAAAAATATTACAAAATCTGTATTTATGTATGTTAGATTTAGTTAATAAATATTCCTAATAATATTAATAATAATCGAGCTTCGGAACAATCTTATTTTTTCTTGTGAATATTACACCGTTGATTAAGGCACAATGGAAAACAAATCCTCGCATTTTCTATTAAAGGTTTTTCGATTCGAAAAATTGCCTTTAATTTGTTTATTTATTCTTAAGTACAGAATATATGTTCAAATTATATAATATCAGATCAAAAAATAATATTAAAATATTTAAAAGCTGAAAATTTTAATTTATGAAACCTAAATAGTTCTATAAAAATATATGAAATGTTTAAGAAAGTGATTACGAATACAAGAAATAATTTATCACATCAAAATCACACTAATTTAATGAATGCTGGTTCTCGTTATTTTTTTGACCTACTCTTGAGGCAGTCGATCTAAGGTGAATGTCTTCTTTTTAGATGATCAGAATTCTTTTGCTTTTCATGCTCATAATTCATCCCATTTGATAGCTTTAAGGGTTTGTGACTCCCAAACAAAGAAAGGGTTTTTGAGAAATTTTCTAAATATGCATCAGTTTTAAGGTTTTTGGCTATTATTAAGGTCCTTGAAATGTAGGTAACGATAAATTAGGCCTAATCTTGGTTGTTTAATAATATTTGTAAGAAAGGTTAAGATTTAGTTAATCCTCAAGTCCAAAAAACATGAAATTGTATTAGTTGTTTTAATTTCGTATACTTTGAAATGTATATGTATGTGTGTATGTATTATTAGCATTTATTTTTCAAGTTGTATAATAGAATTAATGTTTATACATATTTTTAAAGCAGCCAAGAATTAAATTTCTATTTGTGTGTTTAGTGAAGCTATGTTAGTTAGAAGGGTAATGATAATTAAGAATACAATATTTGTTTGAATCCTTCTTAAAATAAAAATTATTATTTAGATAAATAATAAAAAAAACTTTACCTCGCAGAAGTTCTCTAGATGATTAATACTACTACTACTACTACTACTACTACTACTACTACTACTACTACTACTACTACTACTACTACTACTACTACTACTAATATAATAATAATAATCCTTAGATTAACTAAATCAAGAAATAAAAATGAGTTAAAAATGTATAGATTTCTTTGACCTGATCTATATAAGTATTGTAGAAAATGTTCCGATTTTAAAGGTTTTGTTAGCAAACATTTATTTTTGAATTTTAAGATTATTTAATGTAAAGATATAATAAAAGTTCTTTGTTAATTAGTGTGTTTTAAATTGTTTTATATTCTAGTATTAAAGAAACTAACTTAAATTTTCAGCAATTATTTTCATTTATTTTTTGAAGAACATAATTTATAAGATTTCAAAGTTAATTTTCAGTTTCATCTTACTTTTTGTTTGAAAATACTAACTCTACCGAAAATCAAGAAATGTGGAAAATAGATTTTTAATAGTTTTCTTATGCAAGATAAATACAAGTTATCAAAAGTGTCGTATTTCTTGTTTTTCGTTAGATTGGTTCAAATTTTCTTATAAGTTAAGTAAGGTCAATTATATAATCATATATGTACGTATAAGTGTTTGTATGTATGTACATGTCTTTACTAAAAAAAAGTTCCTTACAGTTACCTGGTACTGTCTTTATATATTGGTACACTAACGGTTGAAGGTACGTTTGATACCAACTGTCACGTGTGCCAATTTCCTATCAGATGAAGCTTATATATTAACTTTTGTACAAGTAGAGTTTACCCCTCCCAGCTGGTGCCATAAATGGCAACCAATCATATCTATTCTGGGTCCCAAAATCGGTTAAGTTGGTTAGTTTGAATTTTTAAAAGAACATCTTTCTAAATCTTACAAATCATTATTTGAATCAGGATTACCAAGAAGTGTGTGCTAAATGTAGGTTATTATAAGAATTCATTATTATTGAATTATTTTATACGTAGATTGTGTGTTTCTCATTTGATGAGATGGCTTTAATATTATTGTATTTGGTGCTTACTTTTCAAATGCCACTTTATAGTTTGAAGGTCGATCAATCATTTCTGTAAATATTCAATAATTAAGTGAATAGCATAGCTGAGAATAACTGAATTCCTAGTTCTAATTCAATTTTTTTCAAACAATGATTTGTAAGGCAAAATCCGCATGCCGCACTTTTAAATAAGTTATTTTTCTTTTTATTTCGTCTGATTCTATTTTATTTCGTCTGATTTATTTATCATTCAGCTCATTTTATCAATTTTGTTTTCCATATCATTTAATTAGATTAGTTTGTACGAAAGATGTGAATGATTTGAAATTACTAAAATATATATATATAAATAATTTAAAATATTTTTCGGTCGTTAGAACTTGTTGCATATATGAACGAACGGTTGTGTGTGTGTATGAATGTATTTTTTCTTTTGTATTTATTTATAAAATAAACAAACATTAATCATAAAAAACATTTTGTTTTTAAACTTTTGTTTCAAAATTTTAATATTTTTTAAAGCTGAAATGAATCATAAAGTTCCTATATGAATGTGAATATATGATATAATATTAGTATAATATTATAATAGTAATATTATTATATACAATAATAATACAGACACTTTTGTAGAGTGTCTGCAAAGTGAGTTCGTGTTATCATAAAACGAGAACGATGTTTACCGTCTATTCAATATATTTTTACATTCTTACGTCATTGTTGTCTTAACCAAATCATTTCTTGGGTGAGATCGGCAAAGTTGAAGGTTGCTGAAAATACATAAAACCAAGATTTTTGGGTTAAGTTTATGTTAAATTTTGTTGTAAATACGTTTTCTGGTCTTGGTCAATTTCCACAGTGAAGGCTTTCAAAGAACAAAGTATGTTATGTTGTATATTTCAATCATTATTTTATTGACACTTAGTTTTGTTGTTCATTTTGCATTGTACAGAAATCATCGTTAAATCATTTTAGTTATTAATTATTTTTTAAATATATGTTGTATATTAAACAAGTTTAAATATAAACCAATTTAATACCATTTCTCCCAAATACTGTTCTAAAAGTTCTTTAAGTTATCTTTTCAACATTTTCTTGTTTTGTATATTAATTCTTTTTATATGTTTTAAACAGTTGTCTTTTATTGTATAAAAAATATAAGTTTTTGTTTATTTTGTGTACGTATGTGGGAATTAGAGATTAATAAATTTCTGAAAATATACAGTTTGTGTTTATATACCTTCATCTTAATTTTAATTCAATATTAACAGATAAAAATTATTCAACTTGAAGTTTAATCTAAAGAGACAGAACTTGTAAAAAAGAAAATAAATGAATTTATACTTGACTATAAGTTGGCTACACCATGGTGAAATTATTAAGATGGTAAACCTTAATAAAAAACTATAACAACTATAAAGAACTTTACAAACTTTAGAAAATGATAAAATTGATGAATAACAATTTTTAAAGATTTGGTGCTGAGCATGAATGTCAAAAGCTTTCAATGTTTTTTTTGTTTTTTTTTAATTTCAAAAGCATGTATATGAAGTTATTTTTTTTAGAATTTAACATAAGTTTATCTGTATTTTTAAAGAATTACTGCTTATTTTAAAATTTTGGAAAATACAACAAAGTAATTTGCAATTTTATTTTAAAACAAAAACCTTTTATAGTAGTTGTTTTAAAGTTCAGGATTTCTATAAAGAGTTAATTGCAAATTCAATTGCAAAAATGTCACCCAAATTGAAGTTGTAATGGCTGATGTAACCTGGATTGCCCATGTACTACATTGGTGTTACAGAAATTAGAGATTTTCAGTGGCAGTAGCACCCTTTAAATATAAATGTTTAACCAAAATTTCGTACACAACGTTTTTTCCTATAAAATGAACGACTATAAAAGAACATGCCTTTTTTCATATTAACCCTTTTACGATCAAATAATGATTGTCATAAGAACTGAAATACCTTACAGCTTTCATTGGAAACAACATTTATTGACTGTACCACATATGGAACACTGGGCGAATATGGTTTAATGTTTCATTGCTCCGTAATGATCAATAAAATATTTTGAAACCATATTAGCATTTTTTTTAAATCGAGGACTTGTATTTTTGGACAATAGTACATTAATTTGAAAACAAGATTGTTGTACTATTTTTTTAATAACCTTAATCTTCGTATATGAAAACACGAACATTTGAAATATACATATGTTTACGCTTTACAACATTATTGTGAAATTGAAACCACAATGTCATTAAAATGTTAAGCGCATTAGGACTATATAAATGGTGAAATGATAGGAAATGAGTTTAAGTTAGATTAAATGTTTACCCAAATGGAAATAAAAGCACTTACTGTAATTTAATAACCTGGGTTGTATAGGCGATCAGTTTCCAAGAAGAATTGGTGAACACGTTCCTGATGAAACACTTTCCTACAAGGAAACGAGCTTTCTACCAAATTGACTGCTAATTTTTTTCACAATTAAGGCACTTCAAATTTCAGTGTTAATGTTAGAAGGAATTGCAAACTTATACAATGTAAGACTGCAATATGCCAGGCCGATATCACACAGGATGGTGAAACACTGATGAAACAAATTGCATGTCTAAGCTGCCAAGATCTAAATTATAATTAGAAAAAATAGCAAAAAACAACAAATAATTTGTTAAAATACGTACCGGATTTTTCAAGCCTAGCTTAGAGCATGATTGCTGTACTTCTTCAGTTTTACAGGTGGGTCTGGACAAGAAACATGGACATACTGGCCCCTTATAGGTTTAGTTTTTGAAGTCTGGTATGGGTATGAACCGAAATTCTTAGGCCTGTCCTAAGAGCATGGTTTCTGGCCCTCCTTTAATTTTGCAGGTGGGGCTAGAGCTAGACAAAACATGGAAATACTGACACTTTATAGGCAGGGCAACGCTTATGTTTGCCACATGCTTCATAGGAATTACTATTGGAATGGGCAATGTGAAAGCCTAAAGTAGTGCTTATATCCCTACTTGTTTAAGTATGAAACTCAGGTATACTTATAAAGTCACGATTTTTTGATTAAATGTTGTTTTCTGACTTTGTAATACCGTTTTTTGTTATGGAAATAATTTTTTTTAAGTTACTGAATGAATAGTTTCGAGACATTTGAACCGTTTGATTATTTACAAAGTTTGTGGGACAGAAAACCATAATGGTTGGTACATGTTAGTAAAAATGACAATTTCGTGTATATATTGGAAAGAAATGAGCAAAAATTAGTTAACCAAACAAAAACATGTAAAATAACATTCATAATAAAATGAAAAACAAATACTAAAACAAAAATATAAAATATAACACTAAAAAGTATTTAAATATTTTACTTCATTGAATTGAATACAGTACTAAAACATAAACCCAACACCAACTAAGTAATGTCAGACGTACTGTATTTTTCAGATTTGAGATATAGATACAAACATATTTCACTATATTGCAATTTCTTGCAAAGTAGTTTTCGAAACAAATGCCTATGACACGATCTCGGATGTTCTTATTTATGTAACATTTTTTTCAGAAATATGTTCAATAACATTTGAAAGTCAGTTTTAGAGGATTGCACTTTTTTGATCCCACTGTAAGGTTTTATGTTTCGTATTTTCAATACTTTTATTAATGGGTCTTTGTCATGTATGGTATCATACATGTGATAATTGTGTTTATGTAGATTATAATGGTTATCAGACTAATTAATAATTGAATAAGATACTATGTGTTGTTTGAAACACCAAATATGGTGGAGATGCATAAAACCATACACCTCATTAGCTAAGCAATTTTCCAAGATCATAGTCAAAAATTCGCAAAAAGGCGAATTGTATATTGTGTGAACGGATAGAAAAATTTGTGTCACAACTTAAGCAAATCTGAGGTTATGTGTTGGGTCTAGAAGAGACCCGTTTAGTGAATTTAGCTAAGACACTAGCTCAGGAAATTTAAGGATTTAATGATTGCTCCTGATAATGGGTTTAATGTAAGAATTCGAGGTTCGTAATGATATAAGAGGGGAGTTAACAAATTATTAATTGAATGAACAACGAATATAGGTTGATTTAAGGAAATAAAAATGGCTAGTTATGAAGATTGTTCAATTCAAAAGATGTTTACAAATTTAAAGAAAGAGATTCCAGAATCTGTGGAAAGACACAAATAAATTGAAACAATCGTTGTCTAAGAAGATGATTTAAGCAAAATTCCCAGTGGAAAGAAAACTCTGACAAATAATCTAATTAATAAAATATATGCAGTGTATTCACAATAAAGTTCTCTATGTTTTGAAGATAATCTTACAATTACTAGGACATATTAAGAGGAATTTGAGCACCGTTATGAAATGAGAAGGTTGCTGCAAGAATAAGGCATTACGAGAAAAACCGTACAGCAAACTAAATGACGCAGCTGTGCCTGGAAGTGAAATGGATGAAAATGTTAAATTTTGAAGATATGTTAAAAGAGTCAAATTAAGAAGAAACTGAACGCGTAAAGAAAGTACAATACGTCGTGAATTATTTGTGTTCCATAAAACATAAACTGAAAATGTAATGTTCATCTGAACAAATCAACACAGACTATTCTAAGCATATCATATCCCAATTGGTGAGGAATAAATTGAATATATACTTCAAGCTTATCAACGACTTGAAGGAAACTACACAACTTTAAATGTTTAAGCTTAATTGCTGACATTATGTAATACTTTATTTGGTGTAGTATGTTATTGGTTATGGTATATTATCAATATTCAATATTGGAGCAGGATTGTCATGTATGGTATCATATATGTGATGATTGTGTTTATATAGCTTGTAATGGTTATCAGATTAATTAATAAACGAATAATATACTAGGTGTTGTGAAAAACACCTAACAGTCTTAATTAGGAAATTGTCATAGCATTTATTGCCCAAGCAAACAGCTACACAATCACAAAATAATAGCTTAAATCTAATTTCGACATAAAATACCAAGTTATAGAGTAATGCTTAGAATCAATGAATTAGCTCATGAAAGAATATTTATTTGATTTTTAAAAGTCTAAAAGTCAACTATGATAATTTGTTTTCGTTATAGATTTCAGAGACAAATTATGAAATTTTCAACTGTCCACACAAAGTCTTATGTAGCATGACAGTGAAAAATAACTATGGAATGAAATGTCGAACATATCTACTTAGAACAATACCAAAAACGTGCAGTGTGTGAAAATTATTTAAAAAACAATTAGTTCAAGATCTAAGCTACAGTATTATAATTTAGTCAAAATTTGGTGTGTATCTTTCGTGATTTTTTGAATTTATTATAATAATATTAATGCCAGCTTTTTATATAGCACCGAAATTAACTAATGAATACTCTTAAGCGCTTCACATATAGACGTTTTTATTACCCGCATCAAGTAATGTGTACCCCATGGATATGCAACCAATATATGGAGTTTCCATTAAACCGAGGTAAGTTTAGCATTTTAAGAGAATACAGCCACGTTTAAGAGAATACAGCGAACGCAAACAGGTGCCAATGATATTTGTTTATGCAGGATTAATCTCCAGGCATCATTCATATCCAGTCGGCCTCCATGGCAAAACATATTACATTATGTATATATATTATTTTATTTGCATCTTCATAAAATCATAGTTGCAAAATTATAGAAATAAGAGCTAACATCTTCTGCAATTTCAACTTATGAAGGAAATAAATACTGTAAGGTAAGTAAATATATGTTTTTCCTTTATAAAGGAAAAAACTTCAGTCTTTTTCAAGAAGTTTTTTAGTTGCAAAAAGGTAAAAAACTGAAATGGGTAGATTAGATTAGAAAAGGTAAACTGTTTTATGTTTGAAATTTTTTATACACTTTGTTTATAAGTAAAAAAATAAGGGTTTGCCTACATATTTACATATTTACAAAAGAAAGTCAAAGTTCGTGACAAAATATGCGTAATAATTGTTATTATATAATTATTATTCAAATCATGAAGAGATATTGTAAGACTAAACAATGAAATGACATAGAACAGTGTATTATTACTTTTGTAATTATTAATTATATTTTCTTATAATGAAAAAGCTAATTATAATAATAATATATAAAATAACAATAATAACGTAAGAATAAGTTATATTTTTTAATTAATTACAGTTTAACTATTTTTCTTTCAAAATGTGCAATATAAATGAGTGCGTTACTTTTATGTTGGTTTTTAAATATAAATACAATAATATATTCTAAATATTATTAATTGCCAATTTATTATCTTCTCCACCTCATTATTTTGTTGGTAAAATGGTTAAGCGTTCGCTAATAATTCAAAAGTCAATCAAGTGATTGAAGTTGGTGGTGCTAATGTGGTGGAGCGCTGGTCTACTTTGACAGGTTCTATTCTATTGAGCGTAGTTCCAAACACCTGGTTATTATAGGTGTATATAATCATGTGTAATTAGTACTGCGATCTGTAATTATTGAACTCGTAAGTCATAATTTAATCCTTCAATGAATGTGTGAATATATGATCAAAGCGACGAGAATGATCCTGTATTGTATTTAAATGTGTTCTAAAAAACTTGTTTTCTGTGGCTTTTTTATTCGTTTCGTAATATTAATTATAATTATAGTTTATTGTTCAAGTCTAGGCCTTTAACAATCTTAAGTTTGTTAAATATTAACAACATAATATGTAGCTGGGGCGCTCAATTGTTCTGTTTTTTTTAGTACTAACTTAGCATATTGATAATTTAACTGCACATTATTAGTACTAAATGAATTTAACGTACTATTTATTCAACTTTTAAGAACAAATTAAATTGCTACCTTACTCAATTTAATAAAATAATACAATTGTTGTAAGGGTTTGTATTGTAATAATTGATTCTAACTTTGACTAATTACTTGTAAGACAATTATTTGGTTCTAAAAACTCATTACATACATCATGTATATACAAAACAATATTACAAACGCATGTACAATTGTACACCCGATTACAGATTGGCGAGTAAACGCATACTAGTTACACAATACACATACATGTATAGATACCAAATAAATAAACGTATATATACACACAT
>JARUHE010000023.1:33939-52079 GCA_031471125.1 Archaeomysis grebnitzkii | reverse complement strand
ATAATAAATTACGATACTAGATATGTGGTTAACCGCAAACATAATGTATCGTAACAAGACAAAAACATTGACAGACTGGTTATTACATAAGAGCTAAAGTTGGTGCTTATAAAACACCTAGACAAAATAGATTGTCTATAAGCACCCCTATTTTCTCTGTATCAAGGACATGTCCACACACTGGTATTACCCTGCTACTTCACAGCGATTAAACCAACAATACACATCAAAATAGATGTTTATTCACGATGGTGATCGCAGCCTTTTGCAAAGTAGTTACTTTCCATAATGATACGTAGTTGGCAATTGCTTTCATATCTTGAAATTCAATTCAATCACATGCAATGCTCTTTGGTTATACTGACCAGAGGTCAGGTAGTATTTCTATTGAATATTTACAGATAACTGCAAATTGTTTTTATCCCAAGATGGGTTGGGCTTCATTGATTGTACAGATAAGTTTGTATGACAGATGCGGTTTCTACGGGAAAATAGTAGCATTGACTAGGTGACTAAGCACCCAAGTACATCACGCCCAAACCACATGATAACCAAGGCAGGTCTTCATGTAACAGTGCTCAACTTTTGTATAGTGGATGATTAAACGCAAATCAGAACCAGAAAGAGGAATGTATTTGTTGACCTGCGATGATCAACATGTTCAAATCTAAGATATAACATCATCATTAATCTATTTCGTTGATTCATTCATAGAGGGGGTGAGAATGGGGGGTGATAGTAGCATCTTCATAAAAATTCTCATAAAAATACCTTTTCAACATGCCTAACAATAACTGCACCATTGAGGCACCACTTCCTCATTTAATAAAACTTATATGCTTTATATAGAATATATCCAAACTCTGCAAAATTGACTAATAAACCCAAACAATGGCACAAATCTACTTTAAAAAAGAAGAAAATTTTACCTAACCCAGGGTCTTTCTTTACCATTATACTAAATAAATAAATAATCTATATTATAATCACATTAAAATTAATGATCTTGAGAATCTTGACCCTGTCATAAACTATAATTGAATCTTAACGAGCTATAAACATAAAAGATCAGTGCCAAATATATAAATCTTTGGTATTAAAAACCTGCTAAAATAAGCCCTCTATGAAGAGAAAAACGGTGTGTCAGTCTCTCTAACGGGTGCTTCCGGCAATCATAACATAACACCAACAAATACTTCGTTAATATAATTTATAGAAGTGAATTTATGGCTTTGGTTTTAATATAATAAGAAGTAAGTCTCGGGTGCTACATGATGACGTGGTGCTTCCGCGGCTAAACAAGGTGGCGGCATTCTGAATTTTACCATCTTGCCAAACGAACATCGCCCTATAACTTTACACTAATATCTTTATATAAACAAGCTGATATAATAGTATGACCATCCCTATTAAAAATAAGGTGACATTCAATGAAGAATGCAAAATTCAGAATTCGAATCACTTCCATCTATTAACGCTTAACTTACATATCAAGTGATGCAGGAATGTTATTAGGGTCCTTTATCTAAATTTCTGTACAAAAATAGACACATTTCTTTTCAAGATATCTGTAGGTTCTCATGGAAGTATCCGTTTATTTCCTTACCATGATAGCAGCTTATTACAGAGGTTCGCTTTGTATAAGCACACACTTTCAAGCATTGTTTGTGGTTTATGGAAATGCTTTAGATTAAATACTATCTGTTAGTCAACAATTTGAACAATTTCTCACTTAAAAGGACTTTTATATAAAAATTTATGTAAAAAATGGAAACACAATTAGATAAATCTCTGTTCCCAGAAACCAGATTCAAATGCTTGAAATTGTGCAGACAAAAAAATAGTTTATTTAAGTAGTTATGTTGTGACACATTTTGCTTTGGAGCATTTTTGTGTGCATAACTTGCGCGGAGATTATCCTCAAAAACCCGCAACAAAAAGTGATAAGCAAACTTAGAACTAAATTTGTAAACAACCAAAATATAACATTACAATAATAAATTATGATAGTTCATGCAAACTCTAGGCTCCTCTTCCTCATTATAGAACTATGATTAATAGCAAATATATATTTATATATTTTTGTCTCCTGGCATACAGTTATGAATTAATTCCCCTGACAATGTAAAACTAGACACTCACGCTTTGCAAAAATACTAAAATATTTTTTTTTTCATTTACTACTTTCAAATATTTTAATTTAACTTTTGTCTTATAAAAATCTAAGAACACTTTACATTCTCAAATATTCTTCAATCATATCAAAAATTTATATATTAAATGAGTAAATCACATGTACATAATTTTAAATATATATTATCTATTCTTTGTTAAATATTTTAGTAACTACCAAGTATATAAATATGAATAATGTCCTACATAACATATCACCAACTCTATTGCACGCTATTTGTACAGCTCTTTCTTATTCAGAGCTGCATTCAATAATGATTCGGGTGAAATCATTTCTTAATTCTCATTGCAATTGACGGAAGGGAGCCGAGAGAGCGTCACGATGAATTAACATAGAATGTGCGTCAAACAGTGCTTGTGCACTATTCAGGTTAGTTGGGAATAATTCACTTCAATCAATGTGGCAAAACAAAGAAAACAAAATGCGAAATCAAACTTGAAATGAACAAATGAATATCCCAGCTACATAAACTGAACGGTAAATATAATAATATTGGATTTTACACATATTAGGATATTGAATGAACTAACTTCTAAAATAAAATGTCCTTCTTTGTGAAGAACTTAAATATGCATTTAGAAGGAAACTAAACCTAAGATTATTATTTTTATAAGTAAAAGACTAGAATTGATGCTTTACTAAAGCAATAATAATAACACAACCTAAATTGAAACTAGTAATCCTTAAAGTCAATTTCTAACAAAAAACATCTTTAACCATTCTAAGTTTAGGAAGAACCATTAAAACATATTTTCTAGACTACACCATTTTCTAATTCACTTTTAGATATTGGAATATTTTAGCTGCTAAGTACTAATGCAAAAAATTAAGTACTATACATGAAAGAAATGTAAATGCTTATAAATTTAACAAACTATACATATGTCACTAACTATATATGAATAATACTAAAATCAATTTAGAGAAGGTCCTTCCTAATTGAACTTTACCATTTAAATATTGGTCAAAGAAAAATATAGAGCTAGCATCTGCTCTATGTAAATAACTGCATACCACATCACTGAGTGTACAATACTAAAGACAATAAAATAGTTAGGTATTAAATATGTGATAAATATCAATGAATAAAACAGGGTTGCTTTCCTCCATCAATGGACATGGGCACACCAGGTTGCAAATGGCCAAGGATCGGAGCACGAAAGAGCCCATTGAGACACTGTAGGTTTTGAGGATTGACGACTTACAGTATAATGATATCAATGATGGGAGTCTCAAAGAGACTATCCACATTTTTTACCTTAGTGCGACTAGCACCTTGTGATACGTCCTCACTTAGCCGACTAGTTCTGCATTAATAAAAACAGATCAATACTCTTAAACAGTTTGTCGATAATTACAATCTAAATATACATATATTTTTATAGATTTTTTTCAATGGCGAGGCTTGAGACGTTATGACCCCTTTTTGATTGCCTAGCGGGTAATGAGCAGTGCTTGGCAACCCCATTCACGCACAGACTGAGTGTAAAAATTCAGCTGAGAGTGTGGAAGGATCACCAAATGACTAGTATGTTGCACAAACCTGTTTTTGGCTTTCACAAGGGGGTCATAAAAAGCCTGACACTAGAAATTAGTACCAGGATGCTACCACTTGACTGGTAGTTGAAGCCTCTCGCCATGTTAGATGTGGTAGCTAGCTATTGGACCAGCTGGCCAGCAGGTGAGGAGTTCTTTTAACTCTTGTGCTTGTTGGTCTTGAAGGAGACTTGGAGGACACGATTGCCAAGAGTATATCCATTCAGAGACTGAATTGCAACCACTGCTTCATCATAGTTGGTCATGGTGACAAACCCGAAGCCCTTGCACTTGTTGGTCTGCAGGTCGCGGATCACTTTTACGTTCTGCACGGCACCGAATGGTCCGAACAGCTGCCACAGGATGTTCTCCTCCGTCTCCGGGGCCAGGTTGTAGACGAAGATGCACCATCCCGACCCATTTAGGGCACTGCCGGGCAGGAGGGAGTTCCCCAACAGGTTATCTCCTGACCCAGGGGAATACCTGCAGGAAACACCATCCCTAATGAGCTTTAAAATAGTAAAATGATTAGACTCACCCTTCTCAAAACTAGGAATATAAAAAGCAAATACAAAAACAACATTCTATAGATTTTACTAGGGCGAGTAATTAAAAAAATAATTTAAATTTGACATTACTTTAGGTTAATGACTTTTAGAAATGATTTGAAGGAAATGATTAATTCTTATTGACTTAGGTTAATACTAATCCCACCACCCATGCTGACGATAGGCGCGAGGACCCGGGAACACCTCCATGTGCTTTAAATAATCTTTGAAAAAATATTACATTTTTAAGCATCAAACATTAAAATGACTAAAATTGCCTATTTAAAGTAAAGATTAAAATTGAGATGAACAAAAAATGTTTTAAAATGAGAAGCAAAAAGAGAAAGAAGTGAAGCATAATGAAACTACCGATTACAGGCGCGTCCATCTAAGATGTTGGCGCAAAAAGTGAAAAGTCAACAAAACAGTTTTAACCATTCGAGTGGTGATGAATGACAAGGTAGTTTGTAGAGTGACCAATGATGCTTAAAAATGTTTTGTTGAGTGACGTCACCTTTGGTAGTGCGCGGAGGTGCCCCGATGGTCCCGGCGCCCTTCGCACCCCTCGTGCTCGTCCGCGTCCCTGGCGCCGCCGCCACCGCCCAGGCATGTCCGCGGCAGGTCTCCGCCTCCACCGCTGGCAGCGCAACAACACATTATTTATCGGAAGCACAATTGGGGTTGGGTGGCATGGACACACCCTGTGGGTTGGTGGTGACCACGAGGAGGAAATTCATAAGATAGTTTCGATCAATAGCGGCGAAGTCTTGTTTTCAAATATTGGCAACCGTTATCAGAATGAGGGGGCAGAACAGGAGACTCTTGTAGTATTTATTTTTTATAACAGTCACTACAAAAAGAGCACCTCCCCTTCTGGCTCCCACCATTCCAACAACTGCTCCAATGTTTGCCAACAATATTTGCCAATATTGAATGAATGCATTGCTTTCACTTCCAACTAAAACATTATCTGTATACAGTAATGTTTTGATTGAGAGTGACAAACAAGTGTATTCGAATCTACTTTATAGTGAGCTTCTCGCAACGTGGTTTGTGCGGCCACAGGGAGTGTGGAGTCCATGTCACCCTTCAATCATGAAGCACTAGGCAACGCCTGATTCCAACAAGTCTTTGCGTGGAGAGTCTCGTGAGACAAACCTTCGAGCGCAAAGTTTCTTTGTTGCAATCAGTGACGGATACATTGGGAAATATTAAATCAATGTTAATGGGTTAGCAAAACAAACCCATGCAATGATATTTTGACATTTGTATCTTCTAGTCAATCAAGTAATCTTCAGAAAAAATTAATTCCCCATATCAACTACAATAATTTCTTAAAGTAAACGACAGACAGCTGTATCACTTATAAAACAAAACAACTAGAAAACTTGCCATCATAGACATTAACATAAACAAGAATGTAAATTTGATCAGTGTAGCCACTGCATGAATGGATTGGGTGAAATGAGGAACCAATGTTTTCATTGATTACTTTTCACGCCTGGCTACGCTCCTATTCAGAGAATTTGCACTCTCCATCTGACAATAATGGACTGGTTTTGCGAACAATTCAGAGGGGATTTGGTGCTGCGAACGAGCAGAGTTGGACGGTGTCCTTAAACTATATTTTCAAGTCTTTCTATAAATCCACCACCACCTTACTAAGTCGGACAAAAGTCGAACAAGACCATGCAATAGTACCAACTCAACTAGAAGTATTCAAACATGCAACACAATTCACAATACGTTAATAGTAATAATAATTATAACAAAATACTAATTAAACACACAGGTTTAGTACTCTTTGATTAATAGAAAACCACCCAAAATGGGAAAGCTTTAAACCAAAGAAAAAATGAAACATTTTTAGTAGCTACTGTTGCATATGATTTTCCAGATTTTGTTGCCACTTGCCAAAGGTTAAATGAAATGAAGCCTCAGTGATGGACCTCGTTTTATGAAAATGAAATTTTGTTTTGAAAGTTTTCCAACAAGAAGGTAAGCAGTTCAAAAGAGTTCATTCTTTATTTTTTGCAGAAAGAGAAACTAATGGATCATCCTTTCACCAAGTCCATCTGATTTGAAAGAAAGCAGCTCGTATTTTTCCAAGAGCTTGAATTCTTTTGACAAATTGAATTATTTTCAATTAAATTTGCAAAAGAGAAGGAATTGGCAAGGCTTTGATCAACTTCAAAGGGATTTAATTTAACGTCCGACTGGCCATGACACTTCTCTAGAAATTCTAGTTAGTAAGGTGTTAGTAGAGTGGTAAAAAATGGCTCTAGTATACAATAGTCCATGACTGATGTCTGAAACAGAAGAGTTGCCAGCACTACTGAGACTGGCCTTGTTCCTTTTTTCACTAAAATCTCTACACAAACCATTTGTCGAAAAAAGGCTGCAAATGAAAGTGCAAGTCTTGGTGGAAAAAGCCACATGGTCGGAACAGTCAAAGTTTAGTCAGGTGAGCGGTCAAGGCACTTACACTAACTTGCTTTTCATATCTGTCGTAAGATTGTTGGGCTCCTCAGGCAGTGAATCTATCGTTTTCACTTGAGGGAACACCATGGAATGTCTGAAAGAAACGAGCAGTCGTTTTCATGTTGTAATCAAGCTAAATGGCGACGGGCGACTCAATAAGAAGGGGCAAGAAGCTAGTGGTTTCATTATTTGTTAAGCTATAATTTTCAATCAAGTGTCTAGCTCTACATAAAAGAATATTCTAATGTTTTGATTGGGCAGCTTTATTCTCAATCTACTTTCAAATCAAACTTTACTTTAATAAGTAATTACTTTTCATGAACTTGGGAATGTCCGATAGAATTATAGTGATAGAAATAACCAAGCCAATCCTTCTATGCCCCAACATGGCCGCACCAACGCAAGTGGCAACGTCTTTCTTTAGATTGAACAGCTCCTTGCTTGCGTTACTCAGAAAAAAAATAACCATAAAAACTATTCAAATTTTATGCAAGGCTATAAAACATAATAAAATGATAAAGTCAATTTAATCAAATACTAAAATAAAAAAAATTGACAGATTGAAAAACATTGATCTAAAAGAAAGAAAAACAAAAGTAACAGAACTGTAACAAATATGTTGAAGGAGGAACGCACGAGGTAGTAAAGGAGTAACACCAATCCCTTCTAGATTTCTTATTTTAAAAAAAAAGTATCTCATTGAAAAACATTTAAATATTTAAAGGGAGAGTGGCTACATCTGGGCTGCATTTTACACCTCAAAAAAGATACATTGTAATAAAATAAATTATTCCACTTGCATATAATTAAATAATAATAATAATAATAGTAGTAATATCAGACTGCCTTTACATATATATCAGATATAAAACGTTTCGTTTTCAATTTTAGATTTTGATAATATCATTGCATAGTTATCAAATATAAAGAATAAATAAGAAGGTGCCCATCATGAAAGATCGGGGCATCAAAACAGACTCGATGTATTCATTACCTAAGAAATAAAAATGTGTGTAAGCAAAATATTCTCAATAATTCAATTATTTTTTAAACTTTTTCCAAATGAATTTCAATAAGGATTAATAAAGACTGTAGAAAAATTATTATTAACGCAACCTTTTGGTTAAATATATATATATCTAAAAAAAATCGTAAGGATCATAAATACAACTGAAATCGTGTAATGCCAATCAAAGAGCTACGTTACGTTATTCATACAAAAAATAATTATCTAGTATTCAAATTGAAATTGTGTAGCAGCGTAAAATATAAAATGTCCATATAACAAACAAGGATGAAAACCTCTACACAATTTATGATGCAACAAGAATGTGTGAAAACTATTTTCAATGTACACATAATAATAATAAAAAGTTTAAAATGTAATGAAAAATACAATTTCAAAAATGATTATAACAATTTACAAAAATATAAATAATCATTAGCTTGTGCTTTTATAAGGAACTACTGTATATGATCAATTAAGAAATAATTCTAGTCAAATTATATATTCCGGTGTACATCTAAACTAAAAATTCCTGTACTATCACGTATTTGGTTTGACGCTTCTCACTAACTTTGATGATTTAGGCCTAAAGGCTAAACTGGTTCTTTCCATGAACGTTTCATCCTAGGAAATGTTATTGTATACATCTAAAGGCTGTCATGATAGAAAACAATTTTATAAAACAAAATGACTAACTTAAAAAATGTT
Source organism: Archaeomysis grebnitzkii (assembly GCA_031471125.1). NCBI lineage: Eukaryota > Metazoa > Arthropoda > Malacostraca > Mysida > Mysidae > Archaeomysis > Archaeomysis grebnitzkii. Next base: position 43,606 of record JARUHE010000023.1, on the reverse strand, counting down.
CAAAAATGAAAATCCTATTTAATATCTCGAACATATATTGAAAATATTTTAATATAGAAATAAATGATAAACAGCTAGATTTTTTTCTTATAAATCAACAACAGGGCTAAAATGCTCAAGTAAACTAGAAATACAAAATAAAATATGAAGCAATAGTAAAACAAAAACAAAACAAAAAAAGGGGTAACTGATAATTAGCAAACTAAAAAAAATACTTTGAAATATTACTGAAATAATAATTGTCGTTTAGAACTAAATTAAATTCAAATCGAGCTTTCATTTTGTCATAATTTATCAAAGTCTGGAATTGTCATTTCAAATATTTTCACTTGTGAAACCAAATACATTTCACAACAACAAGTAGCCTCTTCAATAGAAAAACATTACTTTTCTATTAAACAAAAAATAATAAAAAGGTAAATTATTGAATTTCAATCAAGTTACTAAACCTAGTGATAATTTGTTTTGAGATACATGTGTTCCTAAAGTAAATGACACTAAACATGTGAACATAAAGTATAGGTGAAATAAAGCAGTTCCCCCAAATAAACGCTATCTTCAAACACTAGAATCACTTCTTAAAACAAATTCGCTTAAATTAAAGAAACAAAGAGCCAAGAACATTAGAACTAGAGAATAAACAGATATTTTAATTCAAAATATCAAATAGTTAAAAGAATTATTTCTTTCGGTTTACGCTTATGAAAATTATATTGATTTATTGAACAATTAAATTCAGTAGTTTTATATTTTTTAGCACAATAGATTAAAAAGATTTGGAAACCGCTAATTGGGTGGCCTTACTACCATTCCATAGCTCCAAATACATTGATTCGTATAGCTCTTTGATCAAATTGGCTTTTATCATGGATTGAATTACAAACGAGATCAGTCTTTCATAACTATTCAATAATTTCCAATTGTTTCATTATAAAGAACGAAAGCAGAAGACGCTCACCTAGTTAATGGAGACAAGGGAATGTATCGGAACCGTCCTGCAGGGTGGTGGATGGGTCCACCGAATCGTCGCGCTAAGGGGGACAAATAAGCTGCCAAAGGTGGAACCGCTTTGTTATTGTTTGAAGGATTGTTAGCAAACTTAACCGTAATGGGTTCTGTTGCACCTTCAGGAATTGAACCATTCAATTTTTGAATTGCACGTTCTGCTTCAACCCTTTGATCAAACCTAATAAAACCTACACCTTTGGATAATCCTGCAAAAGTGAAAAAATCCATCAAATTAAAATGACCCGTCAATACTCTTAAATCTTAGGTATGCACAAAAAAATATATTGCCAGTATCAGAACATATATTGACAAAATTAAGATTAATTTAAAAAGCAAAATAATAATGAATAATAGAACCGATCGAAATAATAAACAAATGATCTAAGTTTGAGTGAAACCCAGATAACAAAACAAAATGTCTAAATTCGAACAAACCTCCAAGTTGCTGACCTGTGATGTTGTCGCAGAGAATTCGCGAAGTGATTATCGAGCCATAAGAACGAAACAGATTCTCCAGATCTTGTTGGGTCATCGACTTGGGCAGGCCAGAAACATACAGGTTAGCCCCTTTGATGGCCTCGCTACTAGGTCGCGCATATGATACCTGCAACGGAGATGGATACCGCGTTAGAGCACATGCAAAAACATCAACAGCTGAACGCTTTTTATTTTATGTTCAAAGAGAAAGAATAACAAGTATGTTCACCTTAATTGTTTTGTTTTGTAGCCTCAGGCCGTTCAGCTGATTGATTGCTCGCTCAGCGTCGTCAGTTCGCACATAGTTCACAAAACCGTAGCCCAAACTCTGTCCTGCAACAGAAAATGACAAAGCAATGAGTGCACGCACATAAATCGCAAATGCCTAAGAATAAACATAATAGCAACAGCATTGCCCTCCGAAAGATTTAAAGCCTGAAACTTAAATACTCGATTAGCGTACATATCAAAAGCTACTTACTTATGCTACAGAATATTGTGAAGGAAAAACAATTCTATCAAATGCGCTAATGTTTTTATTTATTTCAATGCACATGTCATTAGTTTACATTCACAAATAATCATTTGTAATATTTTTAGTTTATAAAATTTTATGTCTACAGTAAATTTAACTGTTTGATAAGGAATCTAAAATCTCAATTCTATGATTTCAAAGTTAAGTTTCGGAATAGTTATTAAACATACTGTTGACTGTGTTCATCAACTTATTATAAAATCCAACTGATCTTATAAACTTAATTTAATTGGCCACCATTTATACAAAGTTAACATACAAGTCATTTTTGGAAGTTTCATAAATAGAAAGGTTTAACTACTTTAAATTTACAGGTTTTGTTTAACTTTATAATTATTATAAAGTACTCACCATTTTTTACTTTTAGCCATTTGAAGAAGCTGTAAAATCAACTTGAATTAAAGTGTATGGAAGGGGTTTGCAAAAGAAGTAAAAAGATTTAACATGCTTGTAGAACTTAAAGGATAACTACACTAGTATAAATTAGCTGTGTGATTTATATAAAAGTAGAAATTGTTTATAAACAACGAAACGTACAAAATTTTTGGAATGATTCAGAATTTCAAGCAAACATTACGAACATTTAGCAATATGCAAACATGAAGAAATTTATTTGAACATTTTTTCGTTATGAAAAAAATAAATCTTCTAAATTCTATCGAATTATACCTTTTTCAGTTTCCGCTCGACTTGAATTGTTTATATTTAGGGAAGTGTTTATACGTTCAACGAAAGAACCAACAGCCTAGAAACAAAACTGCCACAGAAGCAAAAATAGCTGCAGTCATGCAGAACCTAAGATGCGCTGGCGACCAGTCAGTTATTTAATTGCATGTGAACAACTTTTAGTGTAAAGCGAAAGTCATGCAAGTGAATCGTTTCCACGGCTTACAATAATTTTAATAAAAGTTGTGAAACTAACTTTCAAACTAAACAATTTTTATTCTGAATATAATAAAAACCATTTCTTAAAATTTTTCACAAACTTCCATTCACGTTTACCGATATATTTATAGCATTTGAGGCAACTTAGAAATGGATATATGTTGTAAGAATTTGTTGGTAAGGGCTAATAAAATTTACACTTCATAACTGAATTAGAACTGTTTACTTCTTTTTTATACAATTGTATAAGTCTAGATTGTTTTGTATACACATTTAATAACGAAGTTTTGTATTCAGTTGGGATAAGATTTGTGTTCACATTTGTATGTACCATTCTACCTTATTCAATATTGTCTTTGACATGGCAGTGCTATTTAACATTTATTTTTGCTGCTTGATTCGAGATTGTGTACATCAGCCCATTAGATGGACACATTCAATACTTTCAGTGACTACTTCATCAACAAAATATTTCTAGAATCTAACCCAATTAATTTATCACACAAGATCTGCACAATGGTACAAGTTGATCTAGACTCGACGTCATTTGATAATGAGCATCGCTTTAGTTCAAGATCTTGAGTCGCATTCATCTATTTGTTTGAATATGTTTTTAACTTGATAATCTGATAAAAATGCTAACGCAACATATATTAACGTGACAGCTATTAATGAAGGGGTTTGAGAAAATTATTTACACAAGTATCAATTATTTGTGAAGAGGTTGTGATATTGATTATTTAGATCATTAAATTCTAGATATTGGTAATTAATTTAACCCAGGAAATTGATAATGAAAAAAATGTGCTTAAAAATAACATTTACACATTCTTTAGGTTTTAAAACTTTACAAAACAAATATTTTCTTAACTGCAAAGTTTGCTACATTAGTAGAAGTAAGAAAATACACATAGAAGTGAAACTAATGAAATGCCAACAAAAAACACCACCATTAATCAATTAGGTAACATATATCAATGAAACAAGCAGTCAAGTCAAACATTTGCAAACCGTAAATGACTACAAATATACTACATAGATATATTTCTGCAACTTTAAAATGATCATTCATTAACGAAGCTTTCAGTTTAAAAAATATATGAATGATGACCAAACTTCGGTCAAAGTTTAGTGTCTTTAATTTATTTTCTAGGGCCAACAAATAAAACAAATGTTCGTTATCACAGAAGAAGCTGTCAATGTGGTGAAGAGGAATTCGGCGATAAATCGAGGGAATACCTGTCGCAACAGACCGTCACACTATTGGGCAACAATCCATTTTTTGACAAAACGTGAGTCTAGTTCAAGAAAGTTTAATGTTAAGATTGAAAGAATAGACCATCAAAATTGAAAACTAAGACCAGGTTACGACTTTAAATAATTAAGCTTGAAATCAATTCATTGATACTGTTGAAGCGTAAATTGCTTATGTATTTTTATTTAGTTCATTTATTTTTTAGTAAGTTTACTGTTATTCAAAATTGTATTAAATAATTTTAACATTTTTACTGTTGTAATAAATATTATTTTAGACCTACTGCAAAAACTAGTAATCCACGAACCGGACGGTTCAAATGTCTTGCGACCATTTATTCAGTAACTTTAAAAAATTATATCTACACAATCAAAAATGATGTTACAAAGTGAGCAAACGTCATTTAATCAAAAAATCATCTTAAAGACTATTGATTTATACTTCATTTCCAATACATTGATGCATAAATCAAACCAGAATAAGAAAAAAATATTGAACGTTAATTTAATGAAAAAATGTAAATAAAATTAAATAGAAATATCTATTAATATGATAACACCAACAATGAAGCCTATATGAAATGAAATTTTAATAGTATAGATGCTATATAAGCATTCAAGTCATTGTCTAACGCTGACGACTCGTACTTGCTTCCCCGATGTAGAGCTTCGCTCGATAATTACTGGTCATTGATAATAAAACAAATAATCTTAATATGTTCATGAAGAAAGTATATTTAAAGGAAGGCAAACCAGATTTGTATTCTCTTTAATTGAACTACTTGAGTGAACAAACGTCAGATGCAGAAAAGGTGGTCGCCACTTAATTTATCTAAATACGATCATGGAGATCATCTCATAAACTGAGAACACAAAACTCCCACTAACGTCACGAGCAAAAGTAATTTTCCAGTTTTATAATGTTGAATGTGAGAAGTTTGATCATTAAATCAAACCAACTACTCTGGGGAAGGACAAAGACAAGAGGGTTGATGTTTACGTCAAACTGAAATATTTATTTACGTTCAAGTGGGAAACAGAAACACGTGAAGATATCAAATATTTAGTGTGTTTAGGAACAGATCTCCAAAAATAGATTCAATATAAACATTTGAACTTATGCTCAACTTCACTTTCAATCTTGCTAATGATACAAAATCCTTACTTCAATAGACTTCCAATGTTAACAAACAATTGAAGGTTTCAATTTATTTTAATATTCAACTTTAATGAAAAATAAGTTTCGATTATTTTAAAACTGGACATCATTTTAAGATTTTGTTGAAAATGGTTGTAATCGCACATTTCAAGGTTCTTGATTATTTGCGGACTTTTAATATTATTGCAATGGTCTGAAGAGAAAGAATTGAAAATCTTCAATGGCATATGTTTATAATGAACAAAATTTTAATGAACGAGTCAAGTATTCTAAGAACACAAATATCGATGTCTACTTATGGCTATTGGAGGGAAACTGCGACAGTAAACATTCTCCGAGGTGAGTCACAACTGATTAAAATAAATATTTAAACTGAAAATAAAATCTTTTAAAACATTATTCAATTTAGAAACAAATTCAATGTAAAATAGTAAAATAAAAAAATCATCGAACAGATTTCTCTCTCCATACCAAAGATTGATTGGTGATCGTTCAACTCGAATGCCAACCTCAAGGTATGGTTTCACACAGTGACTTTAACAGAAGATGATCGAATCAATCGAATGGAATGCATAGAGAAGTCCGTTTGATATGCATGCATCATCACAATATAAATGAAGCAAGTACGAATTATGATGGTAATGATTGGTGTGATGCTAACGATAATAATGATAATGAGGATGGTGATGATGATGATGACATGATGTTTACCATTAGCAAACTAGATAGGACTTACGTGGAGAGTTGCCCACTACGTCACCATACTGACCTGCAACAAAACAACGAGACGTGATTAAGTAAAAGGTTCATGTTGAAGGATCTGCTTTCAACATAATTTCCTAAATAAATATTTGCCAACTTTGAATGAACCAAATATTATATTTTCATGATATTTACATATTTCATTCTACTTTCAATTGCAAATAAATAATTATTTCTTTTAGTTGGTTTTGTTAATGGTATGGTTAGTTTTGATCAGTAAAACAGCTCAGCAAACTACAACACTAATAAAACCCCAAAACCTTCACATTTATTACAAATCCAAACTAGTTCGTCCCCACAAATGTTTTGTTATGGATGAAAAACAAACAATGATGTCAAAACAGAAGAGATCACACTGTCATTACAGATAAGATCTTGTCTTGTCAAGAGAATTAAACCACAAATTTATTCTCTAAACGTCACTTCAACAATTACAAGAAGACACAATGTCAATATCGAATTACAAGTGCAACAAAAAACATAACTAATGAACATTTAAATAACGAAGGAAAAACACATTTGCAACGAGCGTCAAAATATATGATGCAATAAATCACGAGACTGAACATAATTGTCAGTTGCACGAGTTAACATTTTATTATGCATTTGCAGCCACACCCCCTCCCGTGATGAAACATGCCTTAGCAGTCATTATTCAACGGTAAAGCGTTGTGTCATTACCGTCATTAGAATTTTATTCGACAATGAAGTGACCTGTCAACAAAAGTGTACCTCTTTAAAACACACTTCATCATTTACCTTATCAGCATTTTCATTCATAATAAGCGGCTATAATAAATGTTCATTGCATTGAATTCCAATAACTAATCCCCACTTACTAAATGATATAAATACTGAATCACAATTTATTTTTCTCACGCACAATACTTTTAAAATGAAAATAGTAAAATAAAGGTGAACATTATTGAAGCCGCAAACAAACTATATAGTTCGAAAAACGTTAATGTAACAAAATAGTTTCGTATTGCATAGCTACTTTTGAAACTAAAACAGATGTAATAATTTGTCAAAAGTTTTACAGCATAAAAACTTGGATGAAAATTGTCATTTTCCATTTTACGATGTTAGAAATTTTTCGGTAAAAATAAAAGTATAAAATGAAAGGAATTTTATGTTTCAAACATTTATTTGCATTTATATTTTGACGTTCACAAAACTGCAAATATCGTTGTTTGTACATTTGTATGGATGCGTGTCGACTAAAACTTCATTATGGTTGGATGAAATTCAAAGACCTTCAAGTCAACAATTTATCACAGGCAACCGACATTCATGCATCTGCCTGCTTGAGCGAAGGACCACGAACGAATATTTCGAAGCTGAACTTCCGATTAAAAAGCGCCTGTCAATACTTCACAGCAAGACAACCAAATGAACGGTTGATGGGAGCGACATTTTGTTGCTTGTCAAATAAAACTCATGTCGCACCTGACAGGCCTTCAGCGAGAGATGTCTACGGTTGTATTAATTGCCAAACACACAACTTCTATCGACTAAACAAAGCTTGTGTACTATAAATAGTTTCTCCATAGAAGATTGGGACACTCAATTACTGTGAGCATTAAAGTGCTAAAATTATTACTATACAATCGATAAACTTATCTATTAGTTTCTACTATTTTTACATTGTAGTTGAAACTTCAAATTAATTCCAAGCTATTTTATCTCAACACCTGTGTCAAATTTCTAAATGAGCTCACCAAGAGACTAAATTTAAAATAACGTCACAACAAAATTGTGAAATTATGAAGATTTTGTAAAGCAAACAATTGTAGGTAATGTGTATTCATGAAAGTACACAGACTCAATTAGCGAATAGCGCAAAAAGCAAAAGGCCGCAAGTGTCAATTGAACAAAATAAACAAAGATTTTCTTCGCTCACCTGGGTGAAAAGTTGTTTTTAATTATAATCATGATTTCACCACAAACGACAAACTTTCATCTTTTACATTTGTATTTCTAAGTTTTTAAATACTTTACAATGGACCCAATTCAGGGAATAAATGTTATGAGTTTATATTGAAAGTATTTGTTTCAATGAAATAAACTTAACGTTTGGCAGAATTTATATATCAATTTATTTAATGTGTTGGATTCTTATCTATATTTGAAACGTTTGTTAACATTAATTCTAGTTAACGCTAAAAAATAAGCTTTAAAATTGTATTAAAGTTGACGCATTTGACATAAGAATCAATGACGAGAGGAAATTGGTTTCTGTTTTATGCACACAAAACCAAACCAAACCTCGCGAAAGTTGCATACGAACACCACCGACAATGACGTTACCTGTACTTTGCCAAAAGATTGCGGTAAGCCACTTTAATGTCTTATTATTAGCGATCATATAAACTATTACTTGTTTCTACTGAAAACACACTTTGAAGTAATAACAAATTACATCACACCTGTACAGATATTAAAACATGTGCACTGTGTTACACACATCATTTAAACATTACATACTACACAACTAAAAAATATAATACAAAAGGGGTAACTCAAGAATAAAATTCAATTTTGTTTAGTTGAAATAAAATAAACACACGTGAATGCATTAGCTCAAACTGAAATGTATAGACTTTAATCCGTCTGCAGGATGTGGGAACCAGGCCAAATACTTTAGTTGAACATCCACCGTTTAACATACGACATGCAAATAAAGTATTTATTCAAATAAACGTTCAATGAACAACTGAAACAAAAACTAAAGTTCAAATGTTGTTCAGTTTGTTATCAGAAATAAATCGAATTGTTTCTATCAAGACATTTAATGAATGCAAATAATTCACACCTTTCAGATTATAGAAATTCTTAGCATTTGTCGGATGTTTACATTCCTGATTAATGTTTCAAATGATCGATTTAGAAGTGAAACAAAATTCTATAGCGCAAAATAAATTCAAACATTTTGTGAACATTATAGAAATTTTTCGGTAAACCTAGCAAATTTATATTTAATGTGTAAATTAAATTTAAATAAATTCTTATGACAATAAACATCCACACTGAACTGAAGAAAAACATTGAAACCATCCCCTGCATAACTTAAAACTTTTAATTGTCTGTTGTAAACATTTCGGAAAAACTCCGAATTAATCGAATTTCTCCAACAATGCCAGCTTCCTAATTCCTTTATTACTGTAATTTCAACTGTATTTGATTATTTTAAAATAGCAACCTAAATTCATTAAATTTGACAAATTAATAGCCAAAGTTATTTCATTGTTAATTCTAGACTTAATGTTTGGCAAAACATCGAACTGTTTATGTAATTGAGCACAGAACAACAACCCACATGTTGACCCGAGACACAAACCCCTCAACTACCATGGTGGAGAAGAGGGGATAGGTGGAGAAGAAGAGGGGGTAGGCGGAGAAGAACAGGGGTAGTTGGAGAAGAGAGGGTCGTTGGCGAAGAGGGGGTAGTTGGAGAAGAGGGGGTAGTTGGAGAAGAGGGGGTAGTTGGAGAAGAGAGGGTAGGTGGAGAAGAGAGGGTAGGTGGAGAAGAGAGGGTAGTTGGAGAAGAGAGGGTCGGGGGAGAAGAGAGGGTAGGTGGAGAAGAG
>JARUHE010000023.1:1554-31332 GCA_031471125.1 Archaeomysis grebnitzkii | reverse complement strand
CCGCTGAAAATCATCTGGATAGTTGGCCGGGCTAGATACAGCGGAAAAATGGGCTCCGAGGATTCCAGATACTTCGTCACTGCTCGTGTGGAGAACACCATCGACCTTCAGTGAAGGCAAAGGGGACGGGACAAATTTCCCAAGGAGCTTCTGAACCCTTTGCCAAACAATCTTTGATGGCGAGTTTGAAGAAATGCCAGACACAAAGCGCTCCCAGGTCTTCTTAGCATTGCTACCTGCGAGACAAATCAATTCTGCCAAAATAATTATGATCCTGCTAACGCTTTTTCAGAGAATCAGTTTTGGTATGAAACTTTGAAAAAAAATACAGCACTCATAATGCTTATTGTCAATCTCCACATCAAAAGTTTTGGCTCAAGGTAGAATCATTTTAGTGGAAATGTGTTTAGGTTTAAGCTAGCTTGTTTTGTTTTACACATTCACGTCAGTTGTGAAAGCATTAGATTCAGCAATTAACTAAATTGACAACTTAAGTCATTCACTAATCTTTCAAGATAATTTTTTTTTAATCCATCCGCTCCTATTGTCGATGTAAATGCTTTATTAATTGTATTGAGATTCATACAGCATGTACTAACATTCATAGATCTTTAGCTTAGGAATATATATTTATCCTCACAAAGTACAAACGTTGTTAACGAGGCCGATTTCAATGTTAATGAAAAATTAAGAAGTTGAAACTGGAAAACAATTTATTTATGCTAAAAATGTGATAGAAAAAGTCTTAAATTTGCCTAATCTTTATTTTACAAGTGTTTTAGGTGTTCCGTTAAGATATGTTAGCACATCCAAATTTTAGTTATTTTGGCATCTACATATATATATATATTCATATATAGATATATACGTGATACTCAAATGTTTATCAAAAGATTCCTTGAAACTACATGAATTGAAGTTTGATTAAACATTCAATAAAGCTTAAACATTAATATAAATTCTAGTTTTTGTCCATGTACCAAAAAGATTGTCTAATTATATTTATCAGTTAATAACTTGCATAAAAATTAAAAAAGGTAAATGAAATTCGGAATTGCAAACACTGAGACCAAATTTATTTATGCATAAACACATTCAGTACAAGAAAGCCTGTATAAATAAAAATTAAAAAGCAATGCTGACCTGTCCAAGCACACTGACCAGCTAAGGATATGCATTGTGTGGCATTATTATTGGTAAGGGCAGTGCCAACCAGCAACCTTATTGTGCAAGAGTGTGCTCGACTGGACCGCAGCAGCTGTTGCTATTACATTGGGCATATGTAACTACTGTTGCTGGAGTCACCACCATGACTAGCTCGTTGGAATGTGTACTCATCTTTTCGAATGCTATGCTGCGACCTCCCAATAAGACTTTCATGCAAAACATTTGTTAAGCATGTCTTGCCCACATACCAAGCCACAAGGTCAACAGTGACCCTAGAATGTCAATTCAAGATTAAAAGAGTACCTACCATTTGTATTTAGTCGAGGCTATCAATTCTCTTCAAGCAATGTTTAAAATTAAATTTATTTGGAATATTTCAAGTGTGGGAATCTCCTAAAGTGGAAACATTGCTGGAAAAAAGATGTTAGCTCCCTAGGTGGAGGCCATGACACACATGAGAGATGGGCAGCGATAAGTATTGTCAATTTCAACAGCTACAGCAATGCAAACAAGTGTAAAGATGGGCACAAATGCTGAACACATGACCGAGGCACGAAACAAGCACCTGCTGAAGATATGGTTGAGGAGAATTGACTAAGTGCAACCTCCACGCCATTTCCAAACATGGAAAATATACACCAGTTCTTTGTTCTTGGGAAGCACCAGGCACATTGGGGAGGGGATTGAATGGAAGGGATAGGAAGCATAATTTATTTATCAAATTAACCAGTTCCTGAATTAAAGTATTTCAATTAACTACAAATAATGGATTATTCTAAAAAAAATTATGAGTAAACTTAAATGTTTATATTAAGTTAAACATATACTATAATAAGCTATTGTTTAAAACTACTAAAAATTAACTTGTCCTCAAATATTAAGTCAGGATAAATTGAATTAAAATTAAAACAACTATATTAATGTACATTATCAAAAATTATATAGAAAATTCAATGATTAAAGCAGCAACAAATAAATGAACTTAGAAAATACTGGAATAATCGTCCACAAAATAATTAACTGTACAAATGAATAATAGTAACCCAACATTCATCTCCATATTACAAGGCTAGGACTAGATTGCCAAAAGATTACTATTCAACAATGTTGAGTGTATTGAACAATTTTCTGATAAACGCTGCCCAACACCTCAAATTTTAAGTGCAAGAACCCTGAGCAGGCAACAAACCTTCCCTTTACAATATAGCAAATACAACTTATGACTTTAAAACTTTGTAAATAAATTGATATATCCTTAAACCTAATTCAAATGTATAAGTGCCACCACTACACACATTAGAGAGACTACAATAAGCTCTTTTATCAATAAGGAACATTAAATATATTTTGACTTTTGGACCATTGGTGCTAATTGAATCAATCATTTATTGGGCACCACAAAAATTACAATAATGTTCTATAAATATTCATTTAATCAAAACTAAGATATTCCCCATTGTAAAAGAGCTTAGACCAGACTTGAACACATTCTAATGTACAAGGATGAGCAATTCAAATTTTATTTAGTGATTTCTATCACTCACTGATAAATACTGGCAGCAAATGACCAATAAGACCTCAAAAATAGTCTACTTAGGCCATAATCTGCACAACAAATGTTGCACTAATAATTCTTTTTATAAAATATATATAATATGTATATATAAATAAATTACCAGTTGATCCCAGCAAAATCTATGACATTCTTTTTGTATTAGCACTACTTACAACTTGGAAAGACTACTTCATTGTAGTGATGAATTATTGTAACCACACAATGAAAGCATGCCAACAATTTTGCTAGTACATCACTAAATGATTATTAGGTAATATAATGCACTAAATAGTAAGTTATTTGATTGCTTAATAGAAAAATTTACCTTTAAAATAAGGTTTAGCTTTTAAAATAAATATTTTGTGTATAATTGTTCCAAATGGAATTATCATCAATATTCTAATTAAATATCACATAGTCAATAAATATTTTTGAGTAGAGTAACTTATTGCAAATGCATTTAAAAACCACCAATGATCAAGTGTTATGGTTCCGGAGATTGGACGACAAATTCGGGCATATGATTTGTCATCCAAACCCGGCAGCATTTCCACTTATAAATATTGATTACCAGGATATTAATTCACAAAAATTATTTTATACGTTCAATTTTGTTACAAACATTTACTATCACCACACTAAATTGTTACATACTTTTTATCACCAATAATTTTACATTAGCATGCACTTATATATGGATACATACACACATTCACTCATACTTTTACCAGACAGCATACTTTATACACTAAAAATCAAATAATAGCACATTATGTGCGATATGTTTTGATGGTACTTTCGTAATACAATATTATGCCCTCAACTATTATAATTAAAATCTACTTCAATCTGAATTAAATACCAGTTTGTAATACAGTAGTTACAGCTAAGTGATTAACAGAGTAACACTGGAATTGGTGACAATAGAACACAGCCTAAAATTGATTATTCCACAACAACAAGACAAAGGCAAATAGGTTAAATTAACAATCAAGAAAACTACCAGTAACACCAGTTCTTACTGGCTATATTTGGCACCAAAACCAACAAGTATTAAATCTCTAAACTCCTCAACATGGCACCATGAAATCCCTCCAAAATATCTTTGGAATCTCAGTAAAAAGAAAAAAAGAAAATCCAAAATACTTGTCAAAACGCAAAAAAAAGAAGAAAACTAATGGTACCTTAAGAGAGAAACATAATTATTATCATTGACTAAAAGGAATAGAAAATGTTAATGTTAAATAAAAAGGAATTGAGCTTTTATTCATTACATCAAAATCAAAACTGACTAAACAAACATCAAGAGCAGAGAGAAACGTTTGCATAGAAACAATTAGAATGACTGGAAGAGCGAGAGGATAATGGTAATGATGAAACTGAGGCAGAAGCCCTTTCACAATCAGCTTTAGGCTTCCCACTCTCCACAGATGGAACAACATCGAGATCTCTACTCCTTGCTATCTTATTAAAAGAGCAGATTGCTCAAACTTGACTGTGATAATATTAACAATGATTTCAAGCTCGAATAGATAATTTAACAGCAAATATTTTATTCTACATATTATTAAAAGAATATCGTGACTTGTACATCGTCAGGTACAAAAAATCATAATACAAGTTCTATCACCCAAAAAAACCTTAACTGCAACTCCAAGGGTCTTTGGATCAGGACACTTTTACAACAAGAATCACTTAGCAAATCGATCGCGGCAAAAACGGTCGGTGAAATATCCGCACAAATCGCAACTTACAACAACAGTCAGAATAAACAATATTTTTTAAGTAGTATGTCAGACTTTTTTTAGTTTTTTTTTTTTTTTTAGTATTACAAGAAACCTATAAACTAAGACTAATATATTTTAATATATTTATATAATAAAGTTAAAACTTGGAACATCAACTTTAATCTCATTTATAAATAAATTTTTTTTGTAATGTTACTTTTGACTCATCGTTTTAAGTTGACTAGTATATTATTTAAATCAATGAAAAATATGCAGTTACTTCACCAAAGATTTTCTTTTTTGGGTATCATGGAAGAAGATTAAAGCCCACATTGATATCAATCAAACACTTGTTTAGACTGGCAAAGTCCTTGTGTCTGACCAGAGAGGAAATATCACGCTTCACTCAGCTCACAACCAACACTTGCTTCGACTCCTCACACTAAAACTAAAACATCACCGGACATTTTTTAAATTTTTTATTTTTTTTTGTTTGTTTTTTCACTATTTTACTTTTTTTGTCGTCACGGTAACACTACTGACTAAGATCTATGGGAAGAGTTTGTGCGAGGAGCCCAAGAATAGAAATGCTAATAGACCAGAGACTCTGCATAGGACAAACTCATATCTGGAAATGGGATTCCAAGTTGTGCACAATCGAGATCTAAAAAATAAAATAAATAAAATGCAACAAGTGTACAAAAACGTCCCTGGACAGTCAAAGGTCCATCAGGCAAAGCACTAATTATTGTCCAAATCCAGAAAGTAGATTCACTTATGCTGCAAAATAGTCGAGCTTCACTCTGCCATGAATGTTCAATGAAATGATTTGGCAGCAAAAACAAATTAGGAAAATTCTTTTGTTGATCGAACTGAAGAGCAGGTAGGTTGGCAGGTGTGCATCGACTGGAAAGTCGAAGCATAAGTGATTTATGGTCATGTGCTGTCGGCCAGCTCTGGCTTTGGTCCTTTATCAACAGTCCATGGATTACACATAGCACCAAACACAGCTTGTGCACATTGGCAGTCATCACTTTGGTTTTGTTTCGTTAAATACTTTCGCTTACAGTGATCATTTTTGGTTGCATCACTATCACATTAACCAGAAACAAAACAAAAGCAATATTCTATTTAACAGGAGACGCAGGCTAGGACGGTAGTATAAAGATTAGTTATTAAAATAGGTTAGAAACATCACATCCATGCTGCTTCTCTAAACAGGAATGAATAAGGCATTGCGCTTCCTTGGACTGTCAAAACTAAGCATCATGTTCAAACATGCTATGAAAGATTGTCCATGTGTGTCCTTGAGTTCAACATATTTATGTGCATCACTTTTGTTTCTGTAGCATTTTAAATGTTTTTGATAATATATTGCACAAAGAATGAGAATAAATGCAGGAGACGGATTTCTAAGTTGTCTTAAGGATCCTGGAGACTTGATTTTGGGACTAACCTACAACAATGCATAGAATTCTAATGCACAAATACATCGCAAAGGCTTCAAGAGACAATCATATTCGTCACCATCGCCTGCATCTACATCATACAAATCAACTTACCAACTAAAAACAAAAAACTAACATAACAAATATAAAATTCTTAATGGCAGAATAACAAACAATCACCATATAAATAATCACAACATTTTTTTAAAAACATAGCCATACATCGTAAAACAGAATATGCGATGACTTATCTCGAGTAAACCTTTGGACATGAATAATTAACTAGATCAAATTTCATTATTATTATTATTAATCCCCGACCCCAGTTATCTCTCCAATGTCTGTGATGAAGTAGTGGCACCTAAAATTGTACAACACAGTGTTTGCACCGTGAGTTTCAGAATTTATATTACATACACATACGACAACAAAAATGTAAGTTTGGTTCTTGTACAAAAATTAACACAGGGAGAGAAGGCAAGTATCTTAACTGGCTAAAATTATGATGGAAGAAATATTTGCAATAACAGTGATGGCTAAGATTAATTTGAAAATTGGAAACGTTTATCCAAAATAAGACTTGATGTGAAAATGTCAAGCCATTGAGTTAATTAAAATCAATTTTGTAGGAATTTGTAAAATTTAAATATCCGAGCCACACTGCTCAGGTTTCAGGCAAAGTAAATGTAAAAATAAAAAAAGAAAGTCTCACAACTGTTAAAGAGTTCAGTTATTAATTAAGGTTAACAGTCAAATGAGGAAATAAAACAATTGCTCAGCCTGAAACCCGATATACACACATTACACTGTGAACTAAACTACCAAAACCAACCGTCACTACGTGTACCACTAATCACTACCCAAGTTAATGCCAGGTCAACCACAGAGCTTCACTGGATCACTGCAGTGATCAACCTGTAACTTGACCTTCAACATACAGTAATTAAGAGTAAAATCAGAAGCATCATCATATTATAATATTTATAATACACGATAGAATGTAAAAAGCTAACATCAGCTTCATACATTTTATCAAACTATTTATCACAGAAAAGTTGAAGGAATCATTTTTCAGAACCAATCAACCAGAATTTTTTTAGTACTTTTGAGTGAAAATTGTTTTTTAAACAGAATATCTTAATTTTACATTGGGTGAAAGTCAAGGGGTTCAACAGAAAAAACAATTCAACTACAAAAACGTTGAAAAGTTTGGCTTTTTATAAACATTTTACAAGAACTTTACATAAAATAATTATTCCTAAATTTGCTTAGTCTAGACTTTTTGGCAGACTGGCTTTATTATTATTCATTGTGTTTAGGTCAATATGTGAATGCTATAATATTGATATGGCTCCAAAGTATCACTACAGCTAAATTCCAGACATATATATATTTATATAGAAGAGCTCTCACTTACAATATAGCATCGAAACAAACTATGGTGGCACTTTGTTTATACTTTTTTGCAAAAACTGTACAAAATACTGAATATGGAGAAAATACTACACCATGACTTGAGTTCATAAAAGAAATGACAATTTTTTGTGCTTTTTTATGAAGGGATAAAAAAGTAAAGCTGAGCGATAAGGAGAACTTTAAATCATACTTGGACTGTACCTATGACCACTGCAGAACCTTTGTTTGGTCAATAGTTGACGCATGGTTTGCTGGGAAGTCTCAAGGCAGATGCAGTAGTAAGGTATTGTTCATTTATTATAAACTAACACACATTTAAGATCTACAATTTCTTTTTATAAACTTATCAAATAAACATATGTTAACAAAATTTGCCATGGTAGACTTAACAGAAATAAAATGACTTGACTCAATGATTGAGTAGAATACAAAAAAAGAATACCCAACTACAGCAGCTGATGAGAGAGAAACTTAATCTGACAAAGTCAACCAACCTTTAAGTACCCTAGAATTAACCCTAACAAGCAAATATATATTTATATATCCATTAAATATATATATTCTATATTGGCAGATGCCATAATAATATTAGTCATAATAAAGTGAATCTTAAAAATAATAATAAGTATAATCATGTACATACAGGAAATTATATAACAGAATTGTGGACATCACTCAGGATGAAGTCCATGACCAGTAGAAGGTAAACTTAAAGGTTGGCGAGTCGAGGTCGGCATGGCAACGTGGACGACGTAGACAACACTGGGCCTGCCGAACTGCTCCAAACTTATGTACTAAAATGAGGAATCATCTGCCAAGCCATTGTACATGAGCAGATGTTGTGAATGCAATTCTTACTTGCACTAGTGTGATGGAACTTGAGATACATAGGTAAGCACATTTATATAATATAGTAATAATAAATCCATAAATATCACACAGAGGAGTGCTATCACCGACAACTCAATTGTTAACTATTTCCCCTACCATTTGTTTCTATTAAATTTCACTTAAAAACTAAATAAACTTAAGTTTATATCTTTTGGTAAAATAATTAAAAAACACTTCAAACTGTACTTTTGTTATATTAAAGACTATTTCTTATAAGAAGAAAAGACTTAGATACAATTGGCAATTAAAATTAGGACCAGTTTGACCAAAACCAACGTAGAGTGCAGACAAATCGTCGTTGGATTCAGTCTTGGCTCGCACCTTCTGTTTTAAAAGAATGGTTATCAAATTTTGTCAATAGAATAAACTTTGTATATAGTCACAGCACTAAACTATTAAGCTCCATGCCCAATGCTTGGGATGAAAAGAGCAGAAATTGATTGCTAACTCTTGTGTGCTTGGAGCGAAGTCTTTTAAGGCAATCTGTCTTCAAGAAATGTGGGACTGAGCTGCATTGTTCAACACAAAAAATTGTTCGTTTACATGGACTCCGACGTGAGCAGACCTTCGGGCAAGTAGGACTTCAGGGACGATGGTGTGGCACGGTGCTGGTCGAGACCATCCCCAATAGTGGAGTTGCTCCACAGGGACGGTCCACTGTTAGGAGCATTGCTCCACAAGGCAGAGCTCGAGCCATTGCTCCACGAGTTCACTTTGCTGTTAGACGACTGTGAGATCGTGGATGATGCCCTACCGGGCCAGCTCGATGCAGATGACGACCCGACCGGGGTGGGTGGTCCGGCCTGGTGTTGATTGAGGGACAGGGCGTCAATCAACGACTTGACGTCAGCTTCGTCAATGTATTCTGCCATTATTGTTGTGTTGTTAAGGACGCAGTTGTTGAGACTATTCCGAGCCTGGAAGGAAAATTCCATTGTAGTATTTAAAACAAGCATAATTTTTTTTTTTAATTAGTGAAATGAAATTAAATAAAATGATTAAAAAAACTTAAAAATACTACATCATTCAATACTCTTATAGTTTGTTTCAAAATATAAAATAATTTTTGGCTAATTAAAAAAACGTTTTTTATTTTGGTAGGTGAAAATCTTAATTTCGGGCACAATAAGTTATAGGAAATGTAAACAGAAAAGATAAAATGGTATTCATATTTTAAAACCATGGAATACCAGGTTTACCTTGATGGCTTCTTCTCTTGAGCTGTAGTTCACAAGAGCAATACCATGCTTTAGCACGAGGTGGAAGTTAAGTAGAGGTCCATGTTGCATACAAAGCGTCTTCAGAGTTGAACCATCGATCTGAAATTAAGAAGCATTAAATTCAAGAAAATTGAAAGGTATTTTACAGTGATAAAGAAAAGTGAATGGTTTTCAAATTATTAGTGCTTCAAAAATTGAGTTGTTTTTATTTCTCTTATAGAATAGATTAAATCATTGAATTGACTGGTTCAAGAAATGAAAAACATGAGGAGTGTGATCAAAATAGAAAAAGAGAATTACTCACTCATTAAAAAGACTTCAAGAAACTACATACTTAGAGATGTTTTACGTTTGTTTCAAATTCTGCAGAATCGTAAAGATTCCCGAACGCGAGTTCTTCGTTAAACTAAACTGTAAATTCAAAATGGCTGACCAACGAGAGCCATAAAAATTTACGCTTAATAATATTTAAAACATTTAGCAAACAGTTTGAAAAACAGTTTATGTGCTAATCATAAATACATCAAATAATGATATTATACATTCATTTGGTTTGTAATCAAAATTTAAAAATGAAATCAATTTTACATATCAGGAAAGAACCAAAAAATGACTAATTGAAAGTAATCAAAATGTAAGTAAGCAATGCTGTAAAATGAAAACCAAAACTTTATTTTATATTTTTAAAAAAAACATCTAAAATTCTATTTTTAAGAAAACTTAGAAAATTTTTAAATGAAGAATAACAAGAATTGAAAGCCCTACGTTTCATTCCAGAAAAACATTGCTCTAAAGTTGATAACAAAAAAACTTGGTCCATACAAAGACAACTTTGCTAATATGTTCGATAAAAATTAAACATTATGCAAAAAACTGAAACAACCTAAGAGAATGTCTAAACAACTCAAGTACATGAAAAATATATTATTTCAATTATGTAAAACATCATTCAAAAAAAGTTAAAAATAATCATAGATCTAATTTACAAAAACATTTGAGTTTTGATACAACTTATTAATGACTATTTTTGAAATCATACGCAAAAAACTAAAGCCATTAATGAGCCACAGTCTCAAGAACATGCAACTCACCTGAGGTGTAAGGTTCCTGAGGAAAACCCAGTCAGTGGACCATCCTTCAGGACTTGCACGCTCATTAAAGGCACTGTTTGAGGGGTTGATGCGTTGTGGTCCAGACCAGGCCTGTGTACTTCCTACGGACGTTCCCCACGAACCTCCATCTCTGGACAGTTTGCTCGTTGTCATTCCCATGCCTGGTGGGGGGCCGTGGGACTTGTTTCCGGGAGCACCCCACAGCTCAGAAGCAAGGTTTGTGGAGCCGTGACTTCCTTCACTCCAAGCGGACATCTTATTATTGTCATTCATGCCAGACTTTGCATCACTGGAAAAAGCATACAATCATTTTACATGTTTATGTAAATACAAAGATATAGTTAAGCAAAACAATCCAAAGATGACTGGCAATCTCGCATGAAAGAAGACATTATTTGTTAAAAATCCCAATATAAACTTAACAGAAAAAATACTGTTGGCAATACTAACTAGAAAGGTCATCAATAAATATTGGTTCAAGCAGTATTTTGTATCTCTCAAAAATAAACAAGTATGAGGAAAGTCATAAAAAAATAAGTGTGACCGAGTAGAAGATATGAAATTAAAATTACTACGTGGAAAAAACGCTGTACAATGAAAAATAAAAATATCAAAAATGTACTAAGTGGTATTTAACCAGAGATTTGAAAACATATTGATGTTATAAAAAATCCCTAGGTCAATGTTGTTCAGAATTATAAACAAAGCCATTTATCTTCATTAAAAAAATTAAAACAAAAATTAAAAAACTTTTCATATAATAGGGTAGCCATCACTTTATAAAATCGAAAACAAAAAACTAACATTCGCCTTCACCTCTTCTAAAGATAGTGAAATATTTTCTATGTTAATTAGTGCTATAAAACATCCATTTTGTTTTTTTAAATATACTTCATAGAACATTTTTTTATTTAAGAAAATTTATTATATAAAAAAAAACTGAAATAAAAAAATCTTTTCATTTCTCTTCACCCCTTGTAAAAATAGCGGAATATTTTTTAAATTCATTAAAACATCATTTTTTGGGAAAACAGAAATTTGTTGATTTTTCAAGCAGTTATTATTCAAGAAAAATGTAAATTAAAAAATACTTCAACATTTACCTTCACATCTTCTAAGAAAATATAATATAATACAAATATATAAGCAAAGTCCTCATTCAGCTCATTATCTATAACTTTGTTCAATAAAAAAAAACTGAAATCAAAAATGAAAAACTTCCAACATTTGCCTTCGCCTAAATTGTGAAAGCAAGACGCCGACGATGGACTGACCAACGCATGTCAATTGTAATATGGATGGATACCCTAGAAAAAATTTATTTTTGTCTAAAATATGCCAAGTGCTAAAAAGATCTGCCTCCGTAGTCCCTTACGATCCCCAACCTTCAGTCGTAGTTTAAAGAAAATAAAAATTTTGCGATTTACAAAAGTCCAAACCCCTACTTTTTGGCTATATCTCCATATATTTATTTTTGAAAAAACATTACTCATGACTATTTACTTTATTAGGTCATAATAAAAAAACTTTTATTCAAAACTAACATTTCAAAGAATTTTTTTTTGTTAAAGTAATCAGAACACCTGGTACAAAAACTATTCCAAACTAGGTTTATCAAGAACATAAACAAGCATGAGTAAATACTACACATTATAAGCTTTGTTTGTATGTTTAAAAACTCCTTCAGGCTATTAAAATCTCCAGTTCATTTATTTGTTTTAAATAAACTTTTCTCTGAACTTTCAGAGAATAAAACGTATATTTCAACGAGTAAATACAGATTTCACCAAAAATAATTTAATGACTGAATATGATGTTCTTTATTTTCATTCAAGCAAAATTTTATGTAAAATCCTTTTATTATTATTATTTTTATATTATAAGCATGAGTAAATGCTACGCATAAAAACCTGTGTTTGTATGTTAAAAAATATATAAAATTGTGTAACTTTTTAATATAATTCTATATATTATGTTAACACTTTTCTTTTATTCATTTTTAATAAAAACATCACTTAACCTTCAAAAAATTTAGTTAATCAGGAATTTAATGCTAAACTGGCGAAGTCTAAAAACTCATAAAATGTCTATTATATATAAAAGTATAAATTTTAGGCGAAAAGGGTCCTTCAGGCATTCTACCTTAGAATCGCCTGTTCTTTCATTTGTTTTAAATAAACCTTTCTCTAAATCTTCAAATAAAAACTCCGGTTAATCATGAATTTAAAACGGTTTATAAAATGTATGTTTCAATTGATCTAAGAAAAAAATTAGCGATACCAGTATAGAATGTTATGTTCTTTATTTTCATTTCTGTAAAACTAAAAAAAATTATTATTTTGATAAAATGCAAAATTTCAACAACAATCAAAAGTCACTTAATGAAGCTTAATATTTTCTGTAACATTTTATAAAATTTTATTAAATTTAACAAAAATTATTTTCTCAAAATGAAAACCATGAAACAGCAATGAATCAAAAAATTCAAGAAATCAAATTTAGCACCCAAGTTTGAAGGGATTAGACCCATAAAAACAAACATTTGAAGTCCATAAAATGAAATAAAAACAATAAAACTAGAAAATTTGTATATAATAGGGCATCCATCAAGCGAGGTAACAAATGATTTCAGTAAAAGACAAAAAATTTACCTTACAAAAAAAGACCCTGAAATAAAAAACTTTCAACATTAGTGTTCACCTCTTATAAAATTAGCAAAATACTTTTAAATTCATTAAAACCATAATTTTTAGGAGGAAAAATCTATAGAAACTTGTTTATTTTTAAGCAAAGATATTATTCAAGAAAAAATTGGAAATTTATATATTAAAAACAAATTCAACATTTATAAAAACAGTGAAATATTTTCTAATTTAATTTGGGCTTAAAACGTCATTTTTTATAAAAAAAATATAAAAAATAGAATGTTTTATTCAGCTCATTATCTATGAACTGTTTAAAAAAATTATTTGTAACATTTACATTCACCTAAATTGTGAACGCGGCGGCGACGACGACGGCTTGGCCACGCATGTCGATTGTAATAGGGTATTCGTAGGGTGGATACCCTAAACAGCCAATGTTTTGGTTTGTTATAAAGCATCTGTGTATCTGAGTTAAAAAGGATTTGATCCACAGTTAAGACACTAACAATTTTTCAATTGATAAACCCAACATCACCTTCTGTAATTCGAATTTATTTCATTCGCTCAACAAACAGAGCCAAACCCTTATAGCTGTATAGGTATAAAATGAAAACACATTTCCATATGCAAGTTTTAGAAAAAGTACCTTAATAAATGTTGTTAGTAATTTATATCTTTCATTTATGTTGAATGATCATTGCTCTAAAATCAAAAGTAAAAATGCTTAACAATGATAAATCACTCTCTGGTGAACACTAGTTTATGACTTTGCAGGTATTAATGTGAAGGAAATTTTTAACCTGCTGCCCTCAGCCGTCCAGGGTTTGCTCTTCAAACTACATGAACAATGGAGCCTTATCCAGGGCAGCAAGTTAAAAGTTCTTCACATTAATGCCCGCAAAGTCATAAAAATGCTTAATCTTTTTTGAAAAAGTCAATCCCCAACACTTACAACAAGAGTAACTATAGAGTAGTGGCTTATATCTCCAGTAAAAGAACATTCTACATTAATACATAGAAGTATAATGTTTTATAAGTACATGTCAAATCAATAAGGCAAAATAGTTTTGTTATGTTTAAAACTGATCTTTACAAACCTGGATAAAGGTGTGTTACTGTTCGATTGTTCAGAATTAGGGTTGTAGCTCCAGGTGTTGGAGGAAAGAGAGAGAGATCCTGGGATGTTGGATAAAGTATTCGATGTAGCAGTGTTGTTGACAGAGGTGAGAAGATCAGCATCCTTCATTCCCAATGACAAAGGTGATCTTGTAACTGATGCAGGAGTTGCATTTGGATCATCTTCCATATTGTTCATCTGGAACAAAACGATTCAACAACAAAAGCTGTTCTCTTTCTTTCTCAACCGTGAATGCTAACCATGTGTGTGGTCACTAAGATTAAGAATATCAAAAGTCTTTAAATTCATGGCATTTTAAACATTTCGACATTTTTTTTTAATCAAAATATTAACACAATAACATTGTTTTAATTAGTATATGAAAGCGTTTACAATTAGTTTATCAATACAAATGAATGCTACTGCATGAACTTTGACATTCACGTTCCCATTGACTGAAAATTTGTGGTATGTTAAACTAAACCTTCAATAGACAGCATCAAGTATGCATTTTGTTGCCTCCTCATCAGGCCTTAAAAAGTGAAGCTCTACAAACAACAATGAATTTCAATTACCATCCACATCTTTCCAGGAACAAAAGGCTTGATTTCTTTGAGTCTCAAGTCCTTCAAACTCAGCTCAAAAGAGTTTTGATTGGCCGAGTCATCACCAACGGTTGTTGTTGGCCAGCCAGACTCTGTTGGGGGATTCGTTAAGGACCAAGCACTGGAAAACAGTACATAAAGGAACAATATATTATGGTGGAACAAATTGAAATTCTTTCATCCAAAACAAACATTTCATATTACAACATATAGGATATAAACAGTACAAACATTTAACTTAGGCTATCAATTTAGAATTTATCTCTTGAAGAACCAACATTTTATAAACATTGTACATGACAGATGAAACATGAGCCTGAGCTTCCCTTGATGTGGCAAACTTTGTTAACTGACACTGTACAAATGATGAGAAAATGTTTGTAAAAATTTGGAAAAGGTACTGACTTGCCTGGCGCTCCACCTGGAGCACGGATGAAGTCGCTGTTGAAGTCAGTTCCACTGTCATTATCGAGGGGCGACAGCTTCCACTGGTTCAGACGGCTGCTTTGCTGCTGAAACATTTACACTCAAGTTTGAAACTGTTCGAGGTTTTACTGTGGAATTTGCCCGGAAATTAATACTATTGTTTACACATCTCAACAAAACCCATCTTGGAATAATCATTACACCTATACAATCCAAGTGATCAATTCTTGCACCATTGTGATTGTAAAGGTTAATGAAGCAAGAAAATTGCAGAATACATTTGTTTCATCAAAAGTTTAGTTCGGTCTATGTATAACATTTTGATTAATGAACCTATCATAAAAATAGAAATTGTCTTACCACACTGCTCGAGATGTTGCCAGAGGACGAATCCCCAAGAGAGATTTGATTGAATGATGAACAGAACGTATCTGGAAGACTAGATTTGAAGTCATTCTGGGATGTTGGTACACCAGGAGGGGCCCCGGCTGTCAAGTAAGTATTGAACTGTTGTTGCTGCTGCTGTTGCTGTTGTTGTTGTTGCTGCTGCTGTTGTTGCTGCTGCTGCTGCTGCACCTGTTGTTGTTGCTGCTGTTGCTGTACCTGTTGTTGTTGCTGTTGCTGCTGCTGCACTTGTTGTTGCTGTTGATGTTGTTGTTGTTGCACTTGTTGATTCAAATACTGAGATTGAGCTTGATTTATTTGGGACTGCAATAACAAAAGGTTTAATTAAAAAACATTTCTACCATGTATGACAATTTTTTTCATGGATAGATATGAAGGTAAACTGAAAAAGTTTCACATAAATTAAACAGAATTGACAATTTTTTTAAACTTTTTAAAAATTTAAAAACAAAATTCAAATAAAAATAAGTAAAATGAAAGAACTTACTTGTAAGCTTTGGATAACTGATTTTGTTTTTTGAGCCATGACTTGCAAATGGAGATTTTGGATTCCCGGTTTGTGGTGATTTTGTAAAGTGAGATGCTGATTGACCTTAGTGAGGGTGGCAATGTGACTCAACAACTGATTGAGCAGCATCAAGCTTGTGGGAGCCAGCGGTTGGTTCAGTATTTGAGGATTCAAATAACCAGCCTTTGTTGCCATATGGATGTGCTGCATCAGAGCCTTCACATGATTCTGAAATGGTAGTATATAAATAAGAGTTCACACAATAATTGAAGGTCTTGCATAGATGTCAAGAAAAGTCTCCCAATGTTACATTCAGATATTTAAAGTTTTTTGCTCCAACTAAATTCACAATGGTTGCGTTCGATAGCCATTTTGGCGGTGGAAGTTAGCAGACGTCAGTCCACAAAATCAATTGGTATCAATGATTAAGTTTCATTGGCGGGTTGCCGAAGAAAAGTGACAAATGGATGTAACACAATTATTTTCTTAGCAAAAAGTATATTAAAATACATAGCATTGTACCTACCTTAAAAGACCTAATAAGTCCTAATTTTTTTTTTTAAATTATTATAGAATATTAAAAAGATTTAAAAAATGTAAGGGAGTTATTTCTCATCGGGTATTAAAATGACAGTTATAGGACTTATAATATTTTACCTGCTCTGTAAGACCCGATATATTCTTATATTATACACATCTGGACCAGTTATAAATTTTGATTGATTCAATTTTGAAATAATTAAAAAGAAAATTTCAAAATCATTAGGTCAATTTCTGATTTGGCATTAATATGGCAGCTATTTGATTTATCAGGTCATTTAGAGCAGGTAAAATACTATAGATTTTGATATAATTTTTACAAAGAAAATAATCATTTTTAAAATTTTAAAACACTCAAAAATTATTAAACTGTAGAATCACCTCTACAATAAAAAATAATCATTTTGTTACATCCAAGTTTTAACGGAAGAGAAACAAAAGTAAAGCAAACCCAGAACTGAGTTACTAGATGACTAGCAATCCCCCAACGAAGCTTGAATCATTGATGCAAAATGATTTTGTCGGCAGACGTCTGCGACCAAAAATGCTGTCGAATGCAACCAATGAAGCCCTGTCCCATTGTACATTTTTCCATCAAGAAAATTGATTCAAGTGTACTTTTCTTGATCAATATGATACTGGGCTACTGGCAAACATGACTTCATTGCTCGTGTAATTGGATGAGCAAACAATAAAAGTAGCAGTAGTAGAATTGCCTTCACATTTATGCAAACAAAATTAGAACTCAAAATCTATTCACAATGTTGCAATGTAACCACAATGAAAGAGAAAGAAAAGTAGTACCGCAGTGGGTGGAGGGTTTTGGTATCGTGGCTGGGTGGGGTTGTTTGGATCAGGGTAAGGAACGGGTTCGTCAATGGGAGAGCGCCACGGTTCATTAGTGCCACCCATCGCCCCCATGCCAGTGCCACGTACGTCACAATCGTCCATGGTACCGGGATTCGTGCGTATGGCAGCTTCGATCTCTTCTCTCTAAAATGGATAAATTCATCTTTGTATAAATGTCGATCATTTTTTTTAAAATAGACAAAATAGGTACAACTGTAAACAATCTAGAAAATAGAAGAAGTACAGAAACATACATACACATTTTTATATACATAATGAGAATTTTCTTTTAAGTAATTATTTGTTTTAATTGTGTTAGTAAATATTTATAGAAACAAACGACATAAAATTTAAAAAAATCCCCAAAAATATAGTGTTAGTTTGCTTACCAGTATACAAATTTATAAATTTAAGGAGAAGAAACACAATTTAGATGTTTATTATAAATGAATATTTCTAAAAGCTTGACAATGTTTTATTTTGATAGCAGAAAGTCCACTTCAAGACAGGCCAATACTTTAGGCTTCCACATTGTCTGCTCCAATGGCAAACATTGCTCTAAAATATTGCCCTGCTTTAAGATCAGGTCATCAGTTGTCATTAGACATCGTCACGAAACACTGTAATGTACAGCAATGAAAAACGTTCAAAGTCTTTGTCAATAAAATAATGTTATAACTTATAAATAAATTGTTGAATCACGTCTTGTCTGAAATTATAATGGCATTGAATTTTTTACTGTTTTATTTGCAATTTGGGAAACAGAAATTGTTCTAATTTGCTTAATTTCTATAAACCTAGCTACTAATTTTCGTAAACAGAAAAACAATTGTATAGAATTGAGGTTTAAACTTTAGATGTTGATACTTTTAAATGTAAAACATTTTCAATGGAAAGTAAACATAAATATGACTATTGCTCAAAAAGGCAAATCATTTTGCATACCTTGGTTGATTCACGAGCAATTATTAAGGAGTTTTCAAACATAGATACCATTAGAACTTAAATGTCAAAGTCATGAATGATATATCAGAATACAATTTGACCGACTTCATTTCAAATATACTACTGTTGATTCGAAGAACAGAAATCATACAAATGAATTAAATCTTTGCACATATGAATTATTCAATGTTTTTTACAGGACTTTTTTATTTTAGAAATATAGTACGGTCAAATTTCTGTACATTTACTTTAATGCAAGACAGTTATAAGGTAAGTAGTATTTATTTGAATAATACTTCAGTTTCCAGTCATGTAAAAAACCAGTGAATATTTTAATTACATATAAAAAAATATTTTCTTTTTCTTCCAAGATGGAAAACACTTCTGTCAATTAAAGAGAATTGCTCAGCATGCTTTCAAAAACAAAAACCTAGATCTCTGAAAATTCTTTTCCTGAATCAGAAAAACATTTAATGTGACCAACCATTCAGATTCCAGAAAAAGAATCAATACTCACGCAACGCTGCCAATATTCGACTATCACCTTCTGTAAATAAAAATATTCTGTCAATACAGCTTGGAAGAACGGCCAATCATGGTCCTTAGACATTCATATGATTGGTTTGAAATGACCTTGGATGTTCACGTCTACGAGGGACAAGTTGTACTCTTACTATGTTATGAAAAACAAAACATTTTTCACTTAGCTAAAGATAAGGAACGTCAAATTTTCCAGTTATCACATTATACGTGAGGAAAATTTTCTAAGTTTTTATACATTCTCCCATGTCATCCTTTTGACATTTAGTTAACTTTGCTCTTAATCTCAATTATTCTTCACAGTAATCCAAGAGTATCCATTCAAACCACCAACTCAATCAATAAAAGCCCACCAAGAAAGAACAGTCACTTCCCCAAGTCAATAGTAAGTTCATATTTCATATATTTGCAGCAAATAAATATCATTAAATGACATTAGAGATTATCCAACAAATTACTAGCAGCATAATCTGATTTTCTCAGAAGAATATGATTTCTGGATAAATTTTTACAAAATTCAGGATATTCAATTATTTTTTAACATTTGACTTTATTATAGAAACTTAGGCATGGTTTTACCCAAAAAATGTTTTTTATATTGTGAAAGAACCAGAATAAACTACTGTAATTTCGTTGTGTAGTCTCTTAATAGCATTCAAAAATTGCAATTCTACAAGCAGCAAACTTGCTGCAATAGAAATGGTTTTCAATATTTGTACATACATGGAATCATGATAAAATCAGGGTCACCTTCAAATACAAAGCCAGGAGAGAATAAGTTTGCAAAAAAAATATATTTTTTCTTGGCTAGGATTCATTTAGTTCATTCTGTTATGGATTCAACCCAACAGAGCCTTTTAGAATGATGGACAACAATTGTTCAACATCCCCATTCTAATGTTCAAGGGCAATTTTTATGTAAATAATGCACTGTCATCATTTGTCTTTTATTGAAAACTGGCAACTTTAATTTTGTAGATTAACAAAATGAAACCTGCTGACTGACCTACATTATAAACTAACGAATTGTAATTCATTTGAATTCGGACATATTTCTGATTTTTCAGCATGACTATAAATTCTAAAATGTTCTTCTTTCATGGTGTCATCATAAAGTCAGAGATTATTGGAATATTCAAACTTTCCCCACTTTAGCATAAGCTAATATATAATTAAAATAAATCTTTAAGAGAGAAAAATCAGACTAACTTTGGCATAAGCTAATATATAATTAAAATAGACCTTTAAGAAAAAAATTGGAATAACTAACTTGCTAAAAAATATGTTACTTTTGTGATAAAAACATTTACAGTTAATGAATAAATATTTATTTATTCACTTTTCTAGATTATACAAAAATGTCACCTCACATAAATATAATTCTAAATCTACAAAAAAATCATTACATGGGTCAGACCCTAAAGGCAACTCTTGAGGCACAAGACATTTATAGAAAGGAGGATGATCTTTAAACTTTAGATTACAGACATATCGATGCTCAACTCCAGAATTTTCAATCGAGATCATTCCACTAAAATGTGCTAGATACTAAAAAATAATTAAACTTCTAAGGGATTTCAATGTATTTTCTTTTTTCTTGGGAAGATTATTTCCTTTTATTAAATAATTGAATACTTATATTTTAAATTTTATTTGTTTGTATAAAACATGTAATCACATATAAAAGTTTGATTTACAGTATTGAATATATTTCATTACAAAATATGGTCTTCTTATTAATTTATAGGCTTCAATGGGACCTATCTTGAAAGACTACTTATTTGGGCCCATGAGCACATAATGAGTGGTGCATCTATACGTCTGTAACCTATGGCATAATGTAAATTGCTAACTTTTTATGGAAGTTACCAATTTTCATGATTTCAATAGAATTTCAAGAAATCAAGCAAACCATAAAAAAAACTACTATTGAAAAAAACTGTAAAGCAGCTTTTTATTGAAGCAGAAGGGACCTTTAAGAATAATGTAATTATATCTACTATACAACATACAGTGCAAAGACTAAATTAGAATTTATCCTAACCTAACTTAACTTATCACAAGCTAATTTCTTTATTAACATTTAAATAAAGTCAAATGTACAGATGCTTCTACAAATCAGTGAGCAGGTTCCAATATGTGTTAATCAAATCCTATTTAGGATTAAAAACAAAAATTGGTAAACTTGACAGTGCCCCACAAAGATTGAAGGGCACTGCGATCATTATTTTTATTTATAAAGACAGGCATTAAATATTTCTCACCTTGTAGCCCATGTCATAAAGTAACCTGTACTTCTTCGGTAATTCGTCGTTTATTGCTTGAGGGGCCTGCTGAAAAATATAGGGTCAACATTAAGAGATCAAACATTTAAAAGCCAAAAGAAATGTTAACCCACAAGGGTAATGATGAACATATCATCAGTTTTTGTTGAAAAAGTCAATTACCAAGTGTCATTAACCGTTAAATTAACTTAACTACCATAATGATGAGTACAATACCAATCTGGATGTTCAAATTTGATGCAAAAACCTTGCTAGAAGATCTCATATTTATGAACCTAATTTGAATGTTAATATGTGAAGCAATGTCATATGGTAGCTAAATAATTCAAGACTATTATTTGATATAAATAAACACCACAAATCTTATAGATTATAAACAAGAAATAACCAATGTAAACCAGCCCATTGATATAACTTCAAGTCTGGATTATTTATATTAAAAAACATTGTATTTTATTGAAACTTTATTCCTGTAACAGTATGTAAAGACTAAAATTTTGTGAAAACCGACACATTCACATTTTCAGATTATGTTGAGAAAAAAAACTTATATAACATTTTAAACAAAATATATGCTATTTATAAATTAAATATCTTATATAGAATACAATTTTACTTGAAAAACATTTTTAAAATAAGAAGGTCAACTGTCAATACCACCTATGAATATTTTAATTACTAGCTCCTTAAAAATAAGGTCATATAGATATGAATAGTGCATTAGGGTAAACATAAATTAATATGAAAACTTTAAATTAATTGTTATCAAAAGTATATCATGTTCTAAAACTATTTTTTGTTCATGTACAGTCAAGTCCTATTACTTTTCACTTTTCAAATTGTTTTGATGATTTAACTAATTAATGAAGTGATAAGAAAAACATTTTTTGTAGCAACTAATGAACTGAATATTGCTTTGACAAATTAGGCAATTGAAATCATACAATATTCAACTTTGACATGTTGATTATTAAGATTTTAAAAATATTAATAATGCAATATTAAAAAATAATAGACTTTAAAAAACCTGATGCATTTAATTTTTTCTTTTTTACATACTGTTACTGTAATCCAGGCATGAAAATTGATATGAAATGGTAAATAAACTCAAATGTAAGGTTCATTAGTGCCTATAATAACCAAATTCATGCTGTGAACTATTAAGATTTAAAAATAAACAACCAAACCATGCTATACCGATCTATGTATTAATTTTTAATTTCTTAATTAGTTATTTTACCTTCATCCCTAAGCTATTGTGCAAAAGTGCAAGGCCCATTGGGTAAAAACTATTAATCCTATTCAAGATAAATAATGGCAATTAAGAAAATAATTGCAGTTATTATAAAGAATAACTATAACTATCATAATTGTTACCCTAAATATTTTTATTGTTACACGTTCAAACTTGCTCCAACAAACTTATGACTTAACAAAATTATTTACACCATTTCTAAAAACAAGAAAACAAACTTATCTACTAACCTATAACAATGTTTTGCTTAAGCTAATTTAAAAATTAATTTCAATTATTTTGCCATTTCATAGAAACGCTGTTCACTAATTGTACAATTTAGGCACTGATGATTTTACATAGTTCGAGTAACTTATTCATGCATGATAAAAAATTGTAAAGTTGTAATTAATCTTTTTTTAAATAAAAAAAATGTATTGACCGATGTAAACCAGATTTAAAATATACATTAATCATACTTTATTAATCAAGTACTAGGGAATTATTTTTTCAAAATTACGTAAGTAGAACTAATTTAATCAATTCTCTCAAAATAAATGAAGCAAAAAGAATGTTAAGCTTCAATGATGGTGCAATCAAAAACTAATGAATAACATAAGATAGAAGACTTTTGTAATAAATAATTCACAGAAACATTTCAACCAACTACTGACAAACATACACACAGATATAGAATGGAAAAAATACTTCATTTAATCACTTTTTTTGGAAAGAACCGTTCCATTTGAACAGCAACAGATGGAAAAGCACAATAATAAAGCCAAGAGTTTCATTTAAAATCTTTTTATATAATCAAACTTACTCTCAGGTTGTGCGGCTCTGCTACAATTGTTTTTTGTACTCTCGAATCAACGGGGTAACCATAGATCTGCAATGTCAACATAGAAATACTTTTATTTTTGGAAATCTTTCATACAAATTCAAAACCTAACTAACAATAAATATTCATACTATCACTTTCACAAGATGAGATGGCTTTCCAATTAAACTAATTAGCCAATTGTTATTTGCCTATCATTGTAGATTTTCAAGATATGACCTAACGCTTAGGTATCTATCTATTTAGAGTTGATTCATGCCACACCAAAATTAATCCATTGAAATGAAACATCAACAATAGTACTTACCATTTAGAATAGTTAATATATTATTGTTAATTTTATTTGGAAACACCGAGGCAAACCCATTAGAAAAAAGGCTCATCACTAAATGAAAGATAGTTTCGTAATAAGTGCATCTTATGGTTAAATATGTTGAGGATTGAATGAGCATGAAAAGTAACGAGCGAATTGTTTAGGGAAACCCAATTTACAAACATCAGCAGTGAATACACACGAACCATTCGCTTGTTCTTTTCAGCTCTGGTGCAGGGGTTCTTAGGACTAACCTTTGCTTGCGAGCCCCACGACAAGTCCATCTCGGGCTCGTTCCATCCGGCAGGGCCTCCAGTTGGTGTCTTTGGCTTGTTTCCCCATGACGACATTGGGGGTTCTCTCCACCCTGGCGGTTTTGTTTCGTCCCCCCACACTGTGGTACCCGTATCATGAGGGGCGTCAACCCAACTGCCATTGCGTCTGTAATTCAACCAAGTTATGCCACATTAAGGTTTCAACTATTTTAGAATTTTATTTGTAATATGCAGTACAGAAAAAAAAATTGTAAATGCATAAATTCAAAGTGCTGATTTTCAGCAAAAATTATTTAATCAACAAAACCTCCTTAACTGTAGAAAGGTTTTAATTTTACTTCAATATATATTTTTTAATTATTTCATATTAATTTCTTTAAAATAACTAGTGTTTTATCTATTTTCATAATCTCATCAATTGTTCAAAGTATACAAGGTTTTTTTTAATTGATTTCTACAAATACACTGAATGAATCAACAAAACAAACAATGTCTAAATCAATCTTAACTGATATAATATCAACAGAATGGGACACTCACCCATGTTGGTTCCACATGCGTTGTTCAGGTTTCATTCCTGGAGGAAGAGGCGGTCCAGGCATTCGCCCTGGATTTTGAGCCACTGGCAGCCCTGGTCGTGTCATCATTGGAGGATTTGGCATCTCCCTCCATCTTGGAGCACTGGCTTGCCCATTGGGATTGCCCCAATGTTGAGTTCCATCATCCCTCCTTCCAGCGGGGGGAGATGGAGGTTCCCAGCCAGACTCCTTGGGTCCGTTCCATTGTGGACCTGGTCCGGCATGGGCTGTGGGAGCACCAGGGGGCCCTGGGTGAGATCCGGGTGGCTGAAGCCCCGTCTGTGGAATGGGTGGGTGTCCAGGATGTGGCCCTGGATGAGCACCAGGGTGTGGACCAGCATGTGGCCCTGTGTGGGGGCCACCATGTGGACCCGGATGAGCCTGTTGTGGGATTGGTGGATGGCCTGGCTGAGGAATTGGTGGATGACCAGAATGTGGTCCTGGATGAGCGCCAGGATGCGGAGGTCCGGCATGAGGACCTGTATGATGTGCAGTTGGAGGAGGAGGACCAGGATGTGGACCGTGAGGCCCAGCATGTGGCCCACCATGACCTGGTGCTACATGACCCGGTGGTTTGTTCGCTCCTCCCCAGTCTCCTTGGTTTCCGTCAACACTTGGACGTTGAGGTGGACCATGTTCACCCCAGCCCCCTGGGGGATTCTTGCCACCTGCCCATTCTGCTGGATTTTTAGGAGGGCCAGCCCCCCAAACATTTGGTGGATTTGCAGCATTGGGAACATGCCATTGTGGAGGGTTTGCAGGTGGCACTCCTGTCCATACATTGGAAGAATCTGAACCATCATCTTCTTCACCCCATGTTCCACCATAATTTGTAGAAGGTGTGTGTCCCCATGGGGTTTGTGGTGTTTTTGCTGGAGGTGCACCACCATTTCTTAAATTATTTTCCCATAATTCACATCCATTGTTCACAACTACTTTCCATTGTGGTGCTGCTGAGTCCTTGCTTGGTTCTGGAGAAGATGGCAAGTCCCACGAGGTCTCTTGATTCACATTTTCGCCACCCCAACCTTCGCTACTAAGCAGGGCTTCTCTCATACTTTGCAACTGTTCCATGTGTCGTTTTTGAGCATCACCTGAAGTAGTACTAGCTGGAAGACCTTTACCTGCTGCCTTTGCCCATGTATTATTATTCGTTCCACCTTGATTGTTATTTTGTTGAGCTGGTTGATTATTTGCAACATTAGACCCTGACTGACTTCCAGAATTGTTTGACTGATTATTTGGCTGTGAAGCAGGAGAGCTTGGTTGTTGTGGCGGTGGGTTGCTTTGTTGTGTTGGCTTCAAACTGGCACCTTGAGATGGGGAATTTGTAGAAGCAACTGAACGACTGGGACCACCACCCCACTGACCTTGAGACGTTGTTTGATTTGTTCCGTTTCCCCAAGCAGGTGGGTTAGCAGAACCTCCCCATCCATTGGCACTTTCACCTCCACCACGTAATCCAAGACCACACGGAATGCCCCATCGATTCATTTTCATTAAGCCATTAGGGAATGAAGCAAATCCAAATTTTCCAGGCTTGCCTGCAGCCTGTGATAATTTTGATGAAGTAGGAAATGAAGCGTATTGGTTGCAGGTTGCACTTGTTTGGAGCAAGTTGAATTCATCAAACTTGACATCCTTTTTAAAGCTAGGGTTATTACCCTGGAGTTGGCTTTTGCCATCATTATTGGCCAATAGAAGACCAGGAATGTTGAGACTGGCCTCGTTGGCAGAAGTAGTTCCGAACCGGTTCATGTGAGCATTAACCTTGTGCTGCACCAGTAATGTACCTGACTGAACAATTTGGAGCAAAGAACGGTTCGATTCTGCAGACTGCAACTGCAGGCCACAAGTTGATTGAGTCCTATTGGGTAATATAGAGCCAGTAGTCAAAATTGGACGGCTTGACTCTTCGGTCCCATTAGATTGGACTCTACCAGTGGGAAGGAAGGGTACTTTGGAACATATCCTTAGTGCCCAAGTCGAGCTGAATATCACAGAGGGATTCTGAGCAAGTAAAGATTGATATAGTAGGTCAGCTCGAACCCTACTTTTCAATCTTTCTGCTTCAAATTGTTGAGTCATGTTATTGATACCTTTGTCTGGAACCTGTACACGACACTTTATAATAGCTGCCACCCATAACTCAAACTGTGGCTTTCTAAAACTTTCTGTTTGTGCTGCACACACCATGCCATAGGTCCCCATATCCTGAAACAATCAAACAATTAGAGGAGAAAACATTCAAGGACTTGAAATTTTCTGAATATAGAAAAACAAGATTTTGTGAATACAAGAGAAACTCACAGAAGAATCAGGCACTTTGTTGGTAGGAAACTCTGGATTTGGCAAATTTGTGACCTTAATGGCCTGGTGTGCTTCACAGAGGTTGTCCATGTCCAACCTTCCACCCATACAACACTGAAACAATAATTACATTTTAGTCATTCATTGCCATTCATATAATTGTTTTACTTTATGGAGCCAGTTTAACATCAATGTAATATGTAACATTCAAAGTGTTCCTTAACAAACAAAAAACAACTGAGAAGCTATACCTTGACTAAGCAGGAAAAGGCCTCCGAATCAGACCTTCGACAGGTGTCTACACACTCTTTGGCCGGCAATAAATACAACCCAAGATCTGCAACAATAATTTAAACATTAAACATACTTTAAAAATGTATCAGAAGGGTAACAAAACTTATCTCCAAAAAAACTAAGGTTGTTTCAAGATAGCAGTACAGGTCAAACATTTATGTTAACAAAATTATTACCAAAGTTTCAATTCATTACTATTCTTAAAATTAGATCATTCATTAACAAAGTAGAAGGTTCATATTACAGTTCCCTTCCATACACATAAAAATGAGCTCCATCTCAATTATTTATAATTACTAGAATAGTTCAAAATGATGATTACTTTATGAATAACTTTGAGAAGGTAATAAAATCTCACCTCCTGAACTAGGTACAAGTAGGACATCTTGGCACAAAAGATTATATGAAGGATCACATGGGGGCATTAAATTATCTGAAAAAGTTATACATAAATAAGAATCACAAGAAGTGTATTTGCATTTAGTACTGCATAACTGCATTACACAAAAGTATAAATAACATGGCCTAGATTCTTAAATAAATATGAACCAGACAATGTCATATGTGAATAGTTTTTCAAACACCCTCCAGACCTTTCAGAGCTGCACAAAAGATTTTCTGAATGTAACTTACTGGAAAGACTATCATGTGTAACTAACCTTTTCACATAAAAACATCTCGAAACTATAGTTCTTAAA
Source organism: Archaeomysis grebnitzkii (assembly GCA_031471125.1). Taxonomy (NCBI): domain Eukaryota; kingdom Metazoa; phylum Arthropoda; class Malacostraca; order Mysida; family Mysidae; genus Archaeomysis; species Archaeomysis grebnitzkii. The sequence continues at coordinate 3,388 of JARUHE010000023.1, read as the reverse complement.
TGTTGTAAACATACTACAATAACATAACTAATAATCACAAAAACATAACGGTTCAAATGTCTCGCAATAGTTCAGCAAATCTATAAAAATAAACTTCTTAAAAAAAAAGATGTTGCAAAGTGAGAAACCTCATTTAATCAAAACTATACCTTGAAGGGACACCTGGCCGATATTACATTTTTCGAGGCTTTCACACCGTTCAACAGAGAAGACAATTCTCGTTTAATTGGTATATAATGTATATGAATTAGTAATCCACGAACCGATTGATTCAAATGACTCGTGACCAAAAAATTATTCAAAATTTCATCTTAGAGACTATTTATGTATATTTAATTTTCAATCTATTGGTGCATTAACCAAACAAAAAAATTCGGATATAATAGGGTATCCATCAACCAGAGGTAACAAATAGTTTCAGTAAAAAGACAAAAACCTAAATGTTCAATTAAAAAACATGTAAAATCAAGAATGAAACATTTTCAACCTTTGGCTTCACCTAAATTGTGAATGCAAGGATCCAGAAGATGGATACCCTACAAATGTTTAGTACTTTAGAAAGAAAAGTTCAAAAACAGCATAAAAAATAAGTGATTTCAATTTATATATACAGTATATAGTTCTAAAGAACATTGTCAAAGGGATTTTTGTGTAAATCAATATTTATTGAAATAATATAGTTTCAAATCTCAGGTCAGACAGCATTTAGCAAATTTTTTTTAGTTTTTATTTCAGATTTTCTATTTTACATGAATGACTTTGTACATAATTTTGAACAATATTGTCCAAGATAATTGTTTTTTGTAAAATCAATATTCACTGAAGCAATCAACATGTTTTAAATTCTCAAATTAGCCAGGATTTGGTACATTTTATGCAAAAAAAAACACTTTTATTTTCATTTTAACAAATTTTTATTGAACATGAATGGCTTTATATATAATACTGAACAATATTGAAATAATAGGTTTTCAAATCTATTTTCCCTACATTGTTAAATATTTATTTTCCAAAGAATTTTTTTTAAATCAGTATTGAAATCTCTAGTTAGCACACAACTCATAATTAAGTTTTTTTTAAGTGGACCACAATTAAATCCTCCAAACAAACCACCTAAGCTATTCAAAAACTGGAAGAAAAAATTTATTGGATTTATAGTAGGTCTTATAGGGTAAGCAGATCATGACTTCGCCATGCCATATAATGAAGCATAACAATTGATGTTGCAGTTTAACCGTTTGTATCTATGTAACTGATCATTTTTATGTAATGATTTATGAAAATTTTTGAACAAAAAATTTGTCAGGATTTAATATTGATACATGAGGAATAAAAAACACGAGACATTTAGCTTATAAAAATAGTGAAATAGCTTCCAAGTTAATTTGAGCTATAAGAAATATTTTCCAAGTTGATTTGAGCTATGAAACGACCTTTTAAAAGAAAATATAATATATAGAATTTTTTTTATTTAAGCAAAGTTATTATTCAGCTCATTATCTATAAACATTGTTCAATAAAATAAACTGTGAAATCAAAAATGAAAAACTAACATTTAACTTCACCTCTTATAAGAACAGTGAAATATTTTTTAAGTTAATTTAAGCTATAAAACATCATTTTTTTTAAAATATAGATTTTTTTTATTTAAGCAAAGATACTTACTATTCAGCTCATTATCTATAAACTTTGTTCAATAAAAAAAACTGAAATCAATAATAAAAAACTAACATTTACCTTCACCACAACAACGGACTGACCCACGCATGTCAATTGTAATAGGCAGGGCTTGGGAGTCGGATGTATAAACCTTCGACTCCGACTCCTCTAAATT
>JARUHE010000021.1:41876-56093 GCA_031471125.1 Archaeomysis grebnitzkii | reverse complement strand
GCGACGATCATATTTCATGACAAAAGAAGAATTTGAAAAAAAGCAAAATGTTACGAGATTAATATGCCATTCGAGTACATACAGTGAAAATTTAAAGGTTCTAGTACTTATACTCTCACCTCCAGAAAAATTTATTTATAAAAGCTGTTAGTTTTTTTCTGAAAATTATATGTTTATTAAGATCTTAGCAAATGTTTGTTCATTTTTTTCAAGATTTCTGGGTTATGTATATTTTAATGTTTTACAATAACCAACAAAATAATTTTAAACTAGTTCCAAACAATTTTTTACATGTTAAGGACGTGCTCTACATATTTATTGTTATTATTTTTAGAGGAGATGTAAGGTATTGCTCTACGAGTCGCTGTTGTTAGGGATGTGTGGACTTGTTTTTTTAAAGTTTTTATTTTATAGTAATACTTATTCAACATAAATGAAAGATATACATTATGAACAATCCATCTTGAATAAAATTTTCTGTAAAACTTAAATTTATTGAAATAACTACATTTTTATATGGAGTTGTATTCAGAGCAATGATTTATAGATGTCTCGGCTATAAACCCGAAAGGTTTGGTTGGTACTAGTTCAACATGTTCATACATAAAAAAATTCATAATTTATTATTTTCTATTTTTAAACATCATCCTCTTTTAATCAAGAAAGTTTCTTTCAATCAATATTTATGCTTTATGAATTACCAACTCATGAAATGCTATCATCATAATCTCAGTTTTCTTGGGTTTCATTTGCCTGTATACTTTTTATCAAACCTGTGATGCAAAATCTTCTTAATGCATTTCTTATCTTCTCCATCTTTACCTTTCACCCTATTCACTCCACCACTCTCACTCTCCATTATATCTACCTCTCACTTCATCATTTTCTTTCAAAGCTCTAATTTTTACATTTACCTTCTTTGAATAATCGTATATGGTCATGTATCACATAATGTACTTTTTATTTATTTTATTATGATTCACTGAAAACTTATATTTTTATCTATGCTGATTATGATTAGATTATCATTGATGATAATAAAGTTGTTAATCTTTTTAAATATTTCCTCCATATTAATGAAATAATCTTGTACTACAATACACCTCTCACCTCTTATGCAAAATTCGGTTTGCCTACGTATTTGATAACATTGAGCCATAATCCAGTCAGCAGTAAAACAACTGCACTTTACAAAGTGGATTTTTTTAATCATTTCTAGTTCTCTTACAAATATTTTCTAAAAGTTGAATGATTTCAATGATGTTTTTTTCATTAATATAAATGGTTATAGCATAAGATTTGTTTGAAGCCTCACTTCAGGTTATTGATGGGTAGAATTCAAAAATTAATTTAGTCATATTTATGAATTTAGTAAAAGGATTTGAAACCTTTGCGAGGAATTAATTTTGGCTGCATATAGAGGATTGGTTGTTGGAAGGTTTTTCTCCAGCATTTATTTTGTTCTTATTTTTCAAAATGAACAACTTCTGTCTTAATTCAAGCTTTTATAGTAATCGTCTTGCCAACACCAGGAAAATTAAATGTTTTCTAATCTACTATTTACAAAAATAATAGTTTTTACCTTTACCTTGACCTTCGTACATCTTTTCTAGTCAGCAGGTCCATTACCTCAGTGTTGTTTTGGGTATGGAAGCAGTTTCTCTCTTGCGGTTTCTACCTATTAAAATTAAATTGATAATTGAACCGCTAATAATTTATTTATTTATTAGGCAATCTTCATTCTACCCAATTTACAGAATAAATAATTTATATTAGGTGTTAAAAAATAACCTTTTTTTTTTGTTTTTTGTAAGTTCCTGTAATTTGATAAATTTCCATTATTGGGAGTATCAATTTTATAGTGGTGGCCTGGTAATCAGTTCTTTAAACAAGGAAACCATTTATAATCCTTCCAATGAGCAAAAGTCTTCAACAACTAAAACAAATTGTAAATGCAGATTTAAATTGTTTAGTTAGTTTTAAAATATTTAAACCTAACTAAGAACAATGGTAAATCATTCTATGATAAATAGTTTATAGTTTTGTGATCTTGAATATGTAGGAAGTTTTTAACTACTACCCTTAGTCATCCAGGATTCACTATTCAAACCATATAAACAATGGAGCCTTATCCAACTATACCATACGGCATACACATTAACAGGAATGAAGGGTTGAACTATACTTTCATAGATTTCTTTTGCTTTGGCAGTTTCTTTTTAAGATGTTTTAACTTCTCCAAAACTTTTGTGGAAACAGTGATAAATCACTCTATTGTGATTGAAATATCAAATGCCAAAGCAAAGTTAAATCTTTGATGTGGAGGTTAGTAATTTTCTTCACATTCATGCCTGAAAACTTATAAACTAATTTGCAAAATATGCAAGTTCTATTACATATCTAAAACTAATTGAATAATTGAAAACTGTTTATTTCAAATAGGTTTTCCATTGATTAGGATTCTTGTCTGTAGCAGCTGAACAACGGTTTGTTATTTTGGTGAAAACAGATCACTCACAATGTGCCTGTTAAATAATTAAAATGTTTGTCATTTTAGGTTTTAATTAAAATTCTTGAAATAGTTCCTCAAATTCAAGATCAACCATTTCCTTTCAGGTTCCCTCGCCTGCCCTTGCTGGACCCACCTTGAGTGACCCTACGGGGGCTACCAGAAATGCACCCGAGGTGCACACTTCCCTGAGGCCCATGAATGGCATGAGTCCAGCACTGCCTTCACTCCCCGACACTGAAGGAACTTCTTCTGGCACCTCAAAGATCTTTGTGGCACTCTACGATTATGATGCCCGTACGGACGAAGACTTGAGCTTCAAGAAGGGTGAACATCTAGAGATCATCAATGACACTCAGGGCGACTGGTGGTTTGCCAGGTCAAAGGCCACCAAGCAAGAGGGATACATTCCATCCAATTATGTAGCCAAGCTGAAGAGCATCGAGGCAGAGCCGTGAGTAGTAATTTTTTATGGTAATTTGTTTTTAGTCTGTTTTACATAAAATCGCTAGTGTCAACTCCTACAACTAAAAATATAATGTGAAACATTTGTTCTTTATCATGATCCCTTTTTTTTAAGCCAATAAAATAATGAAAATAGGGATAGCATTGATCCTAAATCATTGACTTGTTGAATACTTAGACTTGATACTAATCTATAGGGTTACAATCTTAATTAATTGTAATATATGTTGATTCTTATGGAGCTTTAATTCATAGTTTTAGTTGCCAGAAACATTTGTGTATCTAAGAGGCCAAAAGAAGAGTTTGAAAACCGTATTTGAATATGTTTTAAATGTTTCAGATGGTACTTTGGTAAAATCAAGAGAATAGAAGCAGAAAAGAAGCTGCTTTTGCCAGAAAATGAACATGGTGCTTTCCTCATAAGAGACTCTGAGAGCAGAAGAAATGACTACTCTTTATCTGGTTAGTGTCTCTCTTTTTGAAATGTAGCTGCTATTTTAACTCCGAAATAATAGCCTCATCTGGCACACTGTACATCACAATGAAAAACATAAAAACAAAATTATAATTATTAACATGAAACCTTTTTTCGCCTTGCCTGCTGAGCTGAAAAAAGAGGAATACTTGTAATCAAATCTTTTTTGTTGCAAGAATAATCTGTTATTCTGTCATATTTTATATTTTTCATTTAGGAAACCCTGTAGGGCAGATATATATAGCTTATACTTTTGACTCCTGTTAAGATTATGGCGAGCGTTGGCAACTTTCTTGCGTCACCATGTCAGGCTGCGTGAACAATCGTCTCTTCAGTTCTGCCCGCTCAAAACTTAACACTGTTTTCAATGCATTATACACACAGATATATTATTCTTTCACTCATTAAATGGTTTTATAGAACTTTTATGCATATGTTTTATTATTATTTGTTCATGTTTTATTCGAAAGTCTTGAAATAAGTGAAATGAAGATACAACAAATGTCGATCGATGTAAAAATTATCTAATTTAGTTAAATATACAGAGATCTTACTTTTTCAACTATAGCCTCGTAAGATTTATTTCGATACCGGTTATCCAACATCAAGACAATGTAAAAACACTGTCTTCTGTCTGTTATAGTCCTGTAATGTGATATTGTAAGTAAAAAGCAATTGCTTCAATTATATTTAGCTTGTTAAATATGTTAAATATAATCAGTTTGTTAAATTATAGATTATAATACATTCAGGCCAATGCTTAGGCTTCCATGTGTCCAATCCATATCTTTATTGATTTACACATGTTTTACAATGCACATCAACAAGTTGTTGATTGAAATGACAGTTAAATTGATGATACTTTAATTATATGTGATTATTGTTTTAGAGAAAGTAAATGAAAAAAAATTGTTTTGTACTTGTAATTGAAATAAGAATGATCCCACACTAATGAGTGTGGGTGCACGCGCGTGCTTGTCATGCACTGGTTGCTTGTGCGACACATAAATAGTACTTATTATGGAACATGTGGCAAGCAACTCTAAAGCATTGCTCTGATTGTTATATTGTGCCGAAGTGGATACATGTTGAGTTGCAATCAAAAAATTTTAGGGTAACAATATGTTTAATATATTTTAACTTTTCTAAAGAGCTTGTGTAAACAGTGTTTATAAGTAGTTATGGCATAAGCCTAGTTTAGATCCCATTTAAAAAGTACCAAATGTACCATGAAAATTCCCTAAGAAGGAACCATAAAAGTACTGTCCTCAAAAACCAACTGTTGAATTTTATTTCACGAATTGGCAAAATATTGCATTACCTGACCTGACCTGACCTAACCTAGCATAAATATAAACTAACCTTAGAACCCTGAAGGCTAGTAAACTTGCGATGAAAAGAATGAAGATTGCCATTCGAGAACAAAAAAATTTACAAAATCCCAAAATTGATAGTACTTTTTTGTTGTGTGTTGCTAGATAGATTATGGGATCTAAAGTAGGATTTAGCCGTAGTTATTATGCCTGTAACACCAGAAACATCGTTTGATTGATTGACTAGATGGCATGAAATTGTTATGAGATGTCATTGTTGTCAAATTCTTCCCTTTCCAAAGTTCGGCTAAATTTTACTTTAGACCCCTTAATCAAATTTAGCAATTTTAACAAGAAAGTACTACCAATTTATGGAGGTTTTTAGTTCTTCAATGTTAACCTTTATTTGTGAATTATGTGAGCTTAGTTTATGTCAGGCAAGGTAAGGTAATATTTCACAAAAGTTTTTTTTTCATGTTTTTCATGTTCAGTACTTTAGAGATCTAAAGTAAAATTTTGCCCAAAATTCTTAAACCATCAAAGTGTATGCATTGGATTGACATTTGTTGAAGTTCTATTACTGTTATAGACATTGTACCTCCTCCATTAGTCTTGTTACAAAGTTTTTACCAAGCTCATTATTAGTTTATTTGAAGCTCTACAACAAAGCTTGCTTAACAACCTTTGTTTGTATGGACTATCTAACCAATATACACTAATTATTTTTCAATTTAATTGAAGTTTTTGATTTTGAAGAAAAAACTTTTTTTTTTCTTCAACTTTTTTACCAAGTTAATTGTGAATGTATTAGAAGTTATACAACAACGTTTGATTAACATCTAATCAATATGCAATAATTGTTTTTCAATTTTTTTTTATTTTATTTTTAATAAAAAAAAACAGATTTTTTTTTCACCTTGAAATTTTGTTGGTTAGACTATTTCACTAAGCTTATTGTTAGTTTATTTCAAGTTATACAACAACGTTTATTTAACAAAATTTGTTTGTATGGGTATGCTAACTAATAGGGACTTATTATTATTTATTTTCAATTTAATTAAATATTTTTTGTTTTAGTGAAAAAATACATTTTTTGAACAAACTCATTTGTTATTTTTGGTTTTACAGAGATAATTATTGAACAAATGCATTATGAATGATCTCTCAAATAAAATTTTCTGTAAAACTTGAATTTATTAAAATAAATAATTTAACTGTTGGGAAGATGGCAAATATTTTTGATAAAAAATGTTATTTTCATGTTTGATTTTATTTATGTGTCAATGGATTAGAAATGAAGTATACACGAATAGTTTTTAAGATGAATTTTTGATTAAATGATGTTTTTGCTAAATTTTTTAAAGTTATTGAATGAATGGTTATGAAACATTTGAACTGTTTGGTTTATGGATTACTAGTTTCAAAAATAATTTCACAGGCAAGTTTGCCTAAATGAAAGTAAAGAATATAAAATTCTTCACTTGTGCTACTGATGATTTTTTATTGTGAAAAATATATGTTTGTTAAAATAGGCATAACTTTTAAGGGAACTTTGACTTGCAATTTTTTGTTGAACATGCCAGCGGCAAAGCTATACCAAGAGGTTAATTTTCTGTCGTTGCAATTGTATCCAAAATATTCAAGGAAAACATTCAAGTTTTTTGTTTGTTAACCTACAATTATAGTTTACATCTCAAATGAACAGTTATGTGGTACAATGTGCCAAATGAACTTATTTGAATTCAGAGAGTCCAAGAAGTTTTGATAAATTGGGTCCTTTAGCATAATGGGTGAATGAAATAAATTTGGTTAAATAAGTGTTCAATACATTATTAATTGTTTAATACACTTATCAGACAGTAGAGTGCATAAAATAGTATTTATAAGTAAATATATATACTCAATTGAAGAAAAATCAGCTACCTTAAATATATTTTTCACAAAATTGAATCCTTTTGCACTCTATTTTGAAATATTAATTCAGTGAGTTCTTGAATTGATTAAAGGTTATCAAGTAAAAAAAAATTTAAAACTTATTTTACATAAAAACCCTTATCTCAATAAATATGTTTGTGGTGATGGCCATATTTTTCCATATTCAAGTAAACCATTCAAGTTTTTTGTTTGTTGACCTACAGTTATCATTTATATTTCAAATGAATAGTTATGAGGTGTACATTAAACATTCCCAATTAATACTTTTTTGAAAAGCTTGCAATTATTGAGATAAAAGTCCTTTATGGAATTTTTTGGTGAAGTTTGCTTTTTTCCATATAAAACTCTTCATTTTTTTTGTTTGTTTACCTACCATCATCTACATCTGAAATGAACAGCTATGGAGTGTATATTGGATGTTAGCCGTTTTTATTATTATTACTACATGCGTGGCACTGGTGACCATGGTCCTTTGGTTAAATTTATGGTTAACCAAGATTTTTGTTTGAAAATTTGGAGAATTTTTTTTCAAAACCTTGAAAAATGGGATATTTATGGTGGATTTCCTTGAGGAATTTTTTCCCAAAACTTAGTATTTTTTTATATATGATAAACCCATTTTAAGAATTGGAAACTGTGCCATTATTTCATAAAATTTGTGGTTATCCAATATTTTAATTGAGCAAGCAGAGTGAAGTAAAGACTCTGCAGTTACTATTATGAATTTCTGTTGTTGTTGTCCACTGCACTCATCCTTGACATAGAGGATGGAGTCCTCATTGTTTTGTGTTAAATCAAATTCAACAAAAAGTTGAATTTCTTAATTTTCAGAGTTACAGAATTTTTGTTAAATAATTTGTTAATTATAATCTTCTGATTTCAATTGATAAAAGTATTTTTTTTATCAAAAGTTTTTATTTGTTTAGATATAACCCAAAAATAAACTTTGAAATATTTCTAAATTTCACATTCAACAACCAAATTTTTTTATTGTAAGATTTGTGAATTTGTTGGAAATTCTACAACAAAGTATATTTAATAATATTTCATATGTTACTGGTTGCTTTTCGGACCAGCTTTACTGCGACTTCTCATAAGTCTAATTAATGATCTTTTGGTAGCCATCCTACTTTGTTTTATTAGTACCATCAATATATCCTCTAGCTTTTTGGCTTTTACTGAAATTATTAAGCATTTGCTGTGATTGATGTATGTCTTATTATATACAAATTTCATAACTTTGAATTTCAACTTTATTTACAGTCCGAGATGGCGACACAGTCAAGCATTATCGAATTCGACAACTTGATGAAGGTGGGTTCTTCATTGCCAGGCGAACAACTTTTAGAACATTGCAAGACCTTGTTGAACATTATAGCAAAGATGCAGATGGTCTCTGTGTAAATCTGAGAAAGCCATGTATACAGGTGTGTTTTTGTTCATCCATTTAGATTAAAATAATTTACACTGGTAAATGTGCTTCAGGCTGTCGGTGATTATTTCATTAAATATAATAAAGTTGAAGCTACATATACTTGGTAGACATTTTTTGATAATAATTTTTTTGTATGATGTAGCTGATTTTCAATATAATAAAAACTAATTATTACAGGTTGAGAAACCCGTAACATCTGGTTTGTCTCATAGCACTAGAGACCAATGGGAAATCGAAAGGACTTCGTTGAAGTTTGTCCGCAAGCTTGGCCATGGACAGTTTGGGGAAGTGTGGGAAGGTCTTTGGAACAACACAACTCCTGTTGCCATAAAGACTCTTAAACCAGGTGCGTCTTTGAATTGTCTAGGAAATTCTACTCCAATGGTTTCTCCCAATGAGAATTAGTTTTCACCAGTGAAATGTTTTCCCTGTCATTAAACATATTTATATATTATTAATGTAAGTTTTAATGTTTGTTCAGATATAATTCAAGGCCCCTACATAATAAAGTTGTTGAGAGACATCTTTAGTAACAATCGTTTTTTTTAGAAATTTATCAAAATGTAAGTTGAATAGAAGTATTTATAACCATTAGTTATTTCATCAAAGTTTCTAATGATTTCAAATGTTTTTTTTTTTATCAAAGGCACGATGGATCCTAAAGATTTCTTAGCTGAAGCGCAAATAATGAAAAAGTTGATGCATCCGAAGCTTATCCAGCTTTATGCAGTCTGCACTCTTGAAGAACCCATCTACATTATAACAGAACTCATGAAACATGGTTCTCTCTTGGAATTCTTACAAGGTAGGCAACCTGTTTTACTTGTTGCAAAGGAGACAAACTTGGTATAATTACTGTTAGTTTAAAATTAAAATAATTTATCTTCCATATAAATTTTATGGTTGCTTTATTGTCTGTTAACCTTGTTTCTAAACATTCAAAATCAAACGACTGACAGTTTGGTTACCATATTATTTTTTAAGATTTATCACCGCCTATAGTGAGAGTATATTAAAGTAAATCTTCTTGAGTTTTTGGGTTTTGCTTATTTCTTAAAGGATTTTGCTTTATTGTATAGTATTGTCACTCTTTAGGCTGTGGGTGTTGGTTAATCTTCATTGTTATGAATTTCGTCCTAAAATTGCAAACAGTTGTAAGTCCCAATATGATATGACTTTGCTCCATAAAATTAGATCTTAAACCGATCACCTGGAAGAAGAGATTAACATTGAGGTTGCTTTTCAGGCAAGGGACGAGGTCTGAAACTGCCACAACTCATCGACATGTCTGCACAGATCGCTGCTGGCATGGCCTACCTCGAATCACAGAACTACATCCACAGGGATCTGGCGGCAAGGAACGTCTTGGTTGGAGATGGCAATGTTGTCAAGATTGCGGACTTTGGCCTGGCAAGATTGATCAAGGTGTGTGATGAACGAATCTTGAATATTATTCAATTCATTTGTATAGTTATTAAAAATAATTTAATTAATTAATCTAGAGTAATATAATTGTACAAGATTGAAAATCTCATGAGTTGATTTATAACAATATAATTTCATGATTTAATCTATAATAATATAATTGTATAATGAATATAATTTTATGAATCTAATATAATGTAATTGTATAATGAATATAATTTCATGATTAATCAAGAATAACCTAAATGTATAATGATAATAATTTAAAGAATTAATCTATAAGGATATAATAATTGTATAATAAAAATAAATTCATGATTTTATCTAGAATAACATAAATGTATAATAATGTTATGAATTAATCTAGAATAATGAAAATGTATACTAATTAATCTAGAGTAATATATTTGTATAATTAAGATCAATTTTAAGGCTTTATTTAGAAAAATATGTTTAATTAAAATAATTCTAAGAATTCTAAGAGTTAACAAAATATTTTATAATTCTGAGTGATGACACAAATAATTAAAAAATGAATCTAATTTATATACTTTTGTTTCGTTTCTGTTTTTATCTTCCTTCAATTAGAATAAGGTAAGGAGAGAATTTTCGTTTCTCCCTTTTGGCTGTCAATTCTTTGTTTAGTTTGAAATGTTGTTTGAATAAACTGAACAAATGGATTCTAACTTTTCAATTACTAATCCAACTAACCTTAACATTAGATCTTGCTTCTTAAGCTAACTAATAGTAACCTCACCTGTACATGTACGACAGTCATTGAACGAATTATTTGCTGGCTAAGGCAAGAAGTTCATAGTTTAAATTTTTCTTTAAAACCATTGAAAGGCAATGATAACCTTAACGCAGTATAAATGTTCATACTAAGCTAATGGTTTCTTTATTTCATTAGGCAATGTTTCTATTTGCTTTAGTACTTAGTTGACAATAGATTATTAGTTCTATTAGATATTTTCTTTTTCAACTTTAAATGTGTTTATTGCTATTTTTGCTTAAGTCTTGAACATTTATGCTGCAACTATAAAAATACCGTTGAAGTCATTAATTAATTGCCAAAAGTTAAATATATTTGTCTTACATCTATAGGTATTAAATTTATGTGAACTTTAGCTTTTGTTTGTTTTTTCAGAGGTTCTTAACCCTTTAGCACCTGAATTATTTTGTTCGTACTACCGTTGTTTAAACTATAATTTTAATTACTTTTTATACGGTGGTGGAGGGTTAAATAGTTTTGTTTGTTTTTGTGTTGGATATACTAATTCATTGTTGATCACGGTATTAACCAGATAAAGCTAATTTAAACATGTGTTGTGGTTGTGAACAATAATTTAAATGTGAATGGAAATGTATTGGTGTTCTTGTTTTTTGCTTCTTGAATATAAAATGCATTCCAAAAGTTCTAAATTTTAAAATTATACTTTTGGTATAAATTTTTTTTAGCAAGTTTTTACAGTTATAAACGAGATTTATGTAGGTGCTGTATGGCGTGTACATCAGTAAGTCTTGATTTATACCTTTGCTTTAAGTTTAACAATAGTTTATATAAGCTTTCTACACATTATGCGTCACAGATGGGAGAACGTCATTCATTATGTGGTGTAAGAAGTTTGGTGATTGTGTTTCCCCGAGTATGGATACTTAAAGGTCCACGTGTGGATCCAGCCTATGGTCGTACTGATTACGCAACACTCATTTGGTAGTAAATCTGTGTGCCACGAATAGGTAGACAATTTCCATAGGTACTCATGGTATGGCTTCTTCTGCACTTGAATATGGAATCTGTGTTTGCTAGGGAGTCTCTGAATGCTGATGTTACTTCCAAGCTGTTGTAATGGCAGGAGTCCAATATAAACCCCATCCATACTTGTGTTATGAAACTTTAAATCAAGCCACATAGATAGTGGAGATTAATAGAGGGACTGAATGTTTAAACCATTATGTTGTGAAATTTTTATAGCTGAGATGGAGTGAATGTGACATTAATCTTAATGTTATTATTGACCTTTCACCTCTATTGCAAATGTTATTAGGTAATATAATATGGTTTCAGTGTCTTTTTCTTATCCATAGAAGATTTTTCATTGTTATTTGTTCTGTAGTGACATGTATACTGACTGGTGGTGTTGAAACTCAATCAAATTTGATTTGGGTAAATTTCATCATCACTTGCATACCTGATGTTTGCTACTTTGAACTTTTATTAGGCTAGTATGTATGTGTACTGTACTACAGAATTGATGTATTTATGGTTAGTCTGTCCCACATCTTGTTTGTTTCCATGAATTATAGAGTCTAGGACAACAGGTTGTCTGTGCAGTCTAGTGATTCACTTAAGATTAGTTCTAATTATATTCATTTATAAAAATTAGTAATAAAATAATTTGTTGCGGATGTGTTTGAAGGTCATGTTGTGAAAAAATGTCTGCATGGTTGTTATATTGCAAAAAATATCCAGCCTCTCATTTGTATTTCCAAACTTTTTGCTTATTAACAAACTATTTTCACGACTTATCTATTATATTTTAAACAACTCCTAATGTGTGATCACATTGATTGTCTAAATTGAAGAAAAATTCTTAAAATAATGCTATTAAAAACTATCTAAAATAAAAAAAGGTTTTTTGAATTAAGTCTTTTCTAAACTTTCAAGTTCGAGTAAATTTTGTTATATTCTAAAGTTTATTCATGTACTGTCAACTATGATATATACAATTTAATATATCTACTCTTCTCCACTTTTTTTTTTAAAAATAAAAATTTAATTTTTTCTCTGAAGAAATAACTTTAAATTTTAGGTGTTCGGTACTTTAGAACGTCTATGAATTGTCATTAATTTAAATCCAATGGTAAAAAATTTTATATAAAAAAAAGGTTTTTTTCCTGGTTAAAACATTTAAAAAATAACTTTTGATACGCTTCCAGCCATTTGTGGCTTAGTTGATATTGATGAAAGTATTAACTTGCAAATTGTACTACGATCATACTCTAACAAGAGCATCGAATAACCCAAGGTCTAAAATTAAGAGTTTTAAGCTAAGTTTTGTACAGTCACTGTAGCTTGAGAAGCCATTCTACTTGAGACTTGAGTACTCCAGCACAATCCTCAAGGCTTTGGATCATTCCCTGTGCCACAACCCTGCAGGCAAACCAGAACAAAGGACAGTTGTGTCTGTCCTCGAGCATGTCAAAAAATGACTGATGAAGTTTCGAATATAAAAATTGTTAACACATGGATGGTTTATATTATTAAAACAATAAAATGTTAAACAATTTGAATGTTAATTGAAGTTAGAATTTTGTTTATTGTTAAATTTAGAAATTACAAGATGAAGTATTTGAGATTATATTTTACAAATAAAAAAATAAAACTAACCAACAAATGTGCTTTCAGGAGGATGAATATGAAGCGAGAGTTGGTGCAAGGTTCCCCATCAAGTGGACCTCGCCAGAAGCCGCCAACTACTCCAAGTTCTCCATCAAGTCGGACGTTTGGTCATTTGGTATTCTCTTGACAGAGCTCATCACTTATGGAAGAATTCCTTACCCAGGTTTGTTATTGGCTCCACTTTGTTATTATCGTTTTAAAGGGTAGATCAATGGAAAGGTGCTTGATAAATGCCAAGTTTATATTGGAAACTACGAGTGCATTATATATTATGTTTTTTAAAACCTTTATTCATTAGAAGTATATTCTGGCAATAAATTGTTTTTCTTATGCAAATACCTTTATAAATATATTTGTTACAGACTTTAACAATTTTTAAGAAGTCTCAAGTTTCTGTCTATAGCTTCTAGCTTTCAAGGGAAGTTCACTATATTTTACAACATTTGTTTCAAAGCCCTCAAATAAGGAAAAAATAAAAAATAAATATATATTTATCAGATCATGGCTGAGTGCATAAGCAAATCCACAGTGTACTAAAGACAGTGTTGGCCAATCAGGAATTGTTTTTATAGGTTAATTTCAATTTGAACCAATCAGATATAAGTTTGTATTATGAATATTGTTGTGCGAGTCTATAAGTTTAGCAGCTTTCAGCTAGTCTTTGTTAATCTGTTGATTGACAAAGTTGTGTTTGATTTTTCTTGACTATTATCTATAAACGTTAAATAAGAATAAACAATCAATTAACTTTTTGTCATTCCCCTAAAATAAACGATTTTCAATTTAAGTTCACTCACTTTTGATCAAATAATAATAAAAAGCTGTAATTAAATATGAAAACAAATAAAATCCATCCGTTTTTATTATCACAAGCTTTGACGTATAGAATACTCGTGGGTGGGCCTTATTAATGTGCACGTTTGAAAGGATAGAAGTGCCTTCACTGTCTTTAGTACACTGTGGCAAATCTCACTGGCACCGGTTCGAGTCTGCTCCAAGGCTATTTCATTGAAATTTGAACGTGGCTATATTCCATTAAAATCTCGTATGTTAGGCTTACTCAGGCTTAAGGTACACATCACTTGATGTGGGTAGTAATATTAAGCTTGATATGTGAAGTGGGGCAGAGATCATTAAAGCTTGATTAGACCGGTTATATTAAATAGTATTATTACTACATTTATATTAAATAGTATTATTACTACATTTATATTAAATAGTATTATTACTACATTTATATTAAATAGTATTATTACT
>JARUHE010000021.1:7477-41776 GCA_031471125.1 Archaeomysis grebnitzkii | reverse complement strand
TGATAAAATATAATTATTATAATAAATATAATTATTATAATAAATATAATTATTATAATAAAATATAATTATTACAAAAAATATAATTCTCATTACAAAATATAACTATTATAATAGAATGTAATTATTATAATAAAATACAATTATTATGATAAAATATAATTATTATAATAAATATAATTATTATAATAAATATAATTATTATAATAAAATATAATTATTACAATAAAATATAATTCTCATAACAAAATATAAATATTATAATAGAATGTAATTATTATAATATAATATAAATATTATAACAGAATGCAATTATTATAATAAAATATAATGATTATAACAAAATACAACTATTATAATAGAATGTAATTGTTATAATAAAATACAAATACTATAATAGAATGTAATTATTATAATAAAATATAATGATTATAATAAATAACAATTAAATAATGGGTGTTAAAGACGGTTATTTTTTTTACCTTCACTCGACAAATTCTTTAAGAACTGAGTTTGTTCTTCAGTAACTTCGTGGCCTTCAAATGTTAATAATTTATGATTAAAATATGATTAAATGTTAATAATTTATGATTAAAATAATTAAATTAAAGTTTTGTACAAAAATAAAATGTTTAAAAAAAACGTTTAAAAGCTGTTTACATAAATTTAAGCGATTAGAATTCATGTTTATATGTGAATCGACAATGGCACAAGTGAGGTAACCCACATTCAAATAACATAGCATTACCTCACTTGTGCTATTGTATAGATTGGCAATGGCACAAGTGAGGCGACCCACATTCAAATAACATAAGCTTACATCACTTGTGCTATTGTTGATCCATGTTTAGGTGTTGGGTTGCAACAAGCCTCTATTTTATAGAAATATTTTTTTTTGGAAAAATTCCAAAAACTAAATAATATTTATTTAAATAGTTGTTTGTTGCCATGCATTTTTTAAATTTATTTTAACTTTAGTTTAATTAAACTGTTTATGGTGTTGAGTTTTTATTTTGTTTTGGCGGGAGTTTTATTTGTTTTTTGTTTGCAAAAGAAAATATTTTTATTAACTTTTATTTTGTTTTAAAAATGTAATTAAAAGTATAAATATTTAAAAGTTTTGTACGATTATTTGTTGTTAATAAAATATAATATTTTTTATAGGTTGAAATAAAGTTTAAAGATTAATAACTTATTTTGAATCTATAATTTTAATTTTTTGAAAAAATATTCAACATAAATACAAAATCAATATTCTATAAGTTTCCTAAAAATAAAAATTGAAAATTATCTCATATTGTTATGAAACCTTAACATGAAAACATAAAAAAGATATAAAGTAAAAAAGTAGATTTGTAAGAAGATGTTCTGTAGTTTAAGAGAAAAATAATGTCAGTTTGAAAAGTAAATTTGTTTATCTTATATTTGAAAAACGGAAATTTAAAAATAGGATAATTTTTAAATGTACAAATTAAAAATTTTATCCAAAAACGGTCATTTTGGATGTTTAAAGAAATAAATAATGGTTTTATATTTTAAGGGAGAATGTTTTTAAATAATTATCGTAGATGTTAAACTAATTAGCGTGCATTTAAAGGCGTTTTAAAGCAATCTTAATTATTGCGTGCGATAGTTAACTATATGTTGAACTATTTTAAAGTAAAATAAAAGTTTAAAAAGGAAAATAAATAAAAGTAAATCTTTTTTTAGCGAGAATTGTAACCCTGATCACAATCAGGTACCTGAAAAGTTCATCTGACGCATCAACGTATTTTGTTCTGTTGTATAGTCGCCGTAACCTTAAATAAATTTGGTACTTTTAGTATTGTGTTTAGTACTTTTTCACCTTACAGTTTAAATTTTAGTGGTTTCTTACAAAATTTAGCACTTTTTGATCTTACAGTTTAAATTTTAGTAGTTTCTTACATAAGCTTAGTACTTTTTGATCTTACAGTTTAAATTTTAGTAGTTTTTTACAAAAGCTTAGTACTTTTTCATCTTACAGTTTAAGTTTTAGTAGTTTATTACAAAAATGTAGTACTTCTTCATCTTACACTTTACTTTTTAGTAGTTCCATACATAGGCTTAGTACTTTTTCATCTTACAGTTTAAATTTTAGAAGTTTCTTACAAAAGCTTAGTACTTTTTCATCTTACAGTTTACATTTTAGTAGTTTCTTACGAAATTTTCGTACTTTTTCATCACGTAGTTTACATTTTATAGTGTTTGAATTATAGTTTTGAATTTAACTTTTTGATTGCCGTCCTTAATTCTAGTATTTTTTGTATTTTAAAATTTAAATTCGGGTGTACTTTTGTATTAAACTTTTGAATATAAGTACTCTTTAGTTTTAAATATTTATACGACTTTGAATTTTGTACTTTTTTAAATAGGTTTCAATTTTAGTATCCTTTAGTAATAATAATTTTAATTTTAGAAGAATTGTTAATACGATTTATAACATCTAAGATAATATTGAATTTATTGAACTTTTCAGTGTCTAAGAACTTTTGAATTGTAAAAATGTTTAACTTGGATTTTTTTAGCACATTTTTATGAAGTTTGCAATTTCTTATTATCAGGATTTAAGTTATATTTTAATATATTTCTTTATATATTTATAAATATGTTCTATTAAATGTTTCTAAACTTTTGGTAAAAAATTAGTGTTTAAATTTATATGATGTTTCACACAACAAATTATAATTTAATAATAATTATGGTTTTCAAAATTATTTTCAATCGAAAAATAATTTTGTGCTTCAAGAGTTAAAAACGACCTACATGACTTTGCAAATTTTCAGGCATATATATAACATTACAAAAACAAAATAATAACGTTAAATATAGTTAACTTTTCTCTAATGTCGAAAAGCGAAATGATCTCCACGTTTTCTGCTATTACAGTTGAGTAAATTGGAAAATGAAATACAGTTTTAAACATATTTTGGAGAAACTATAGAAAGTTCTTAAATAGTGTTTACACAAAAATGTTTTGATCTACACCTCTCCTACTTGTACAATGTGAAAATCATGATGCGATAGCTGTATGAACTGTGATTTTTTTGATAATATATGAAATAAATATTACAATGTTTATTTTTTCTGTGATATCTTCATTTTTCCCCGAAACAGTTATGTCCGTCACAAATAAAACTTGATGTAATGGAAATAGTTTTGCATGTAATGCCCTAAGAAATTTGTAAATTTGTTTTTCAGTGGTAAGAATAATAAGAAAACCATGTAGGTTGTAGGGCCTGAACTATTCCCCTACACGAATAAAGAATTGATGGAAAGTTCTTATTGTAAAAAGCTGTGTAATGGAGACAATACAATTATGATTATAAACATTTTATAATTAAACTTATATAGACATAAATAAAAATTATTGAATGATTGATGTAACAGACAAAGATTTGGACAATTATTTCATACAATAGACAATACTATTACAAAATGTCACAAGGTCTCAAAGGATCTCAAAAGATCTCACAAGATCTCACAAGATCTCACAAGATCTCAAAAGGTCTCACAAGATCTCAAAAGGTCACAAAAGATCTCAAAGATTACTTGAGAATAAGAAAGATGAACTAAATACGAACTCACCCTCAACGATGACAACGCAAGAAGTCTCATCCTCGCCATGTTTGTTCTGTGCAACGCAGCGGTACTTTCCTGAGTCCTTGGTGCTGCAGTTGACGATCTCGATGGTGACCACACCGTCGGCGTGGTTGATGGCGTAGTCCGACTTGTTCAGTTCCCGGGCGCCCTTGTACCACTTCACCGAAGGGGTTGGCTTGCCGGACAGGCAGCAGAGCAGCTTGCAGGTCTGGTGGATCTGGATGACGCGGGGACGGAGCAGGAAGGTGAACGAGGGGCTCGAGTCAGACTCTTCCTGCCACATCTTGTAGGCCAGCGGTTGGCGCCTCCTCACGGGGGTCTCCTGGGGCTTGTATAGTGGTGCCTCAGGGGGCAAGGCTGAGGGAAAGGGAAGATGGTAAACATTTAACTATTGGTATTGCCTTTGTCATTCTTCAGTGTTAGCCAAGAAACAATTATTTTTATGTTACAAAAATGAGAGTACAGCTTACAAAAATTTATTTTACTTGTAATAAAAACGCAATTTGTAATGTGTGTCTTACATTAAATAAATAGTATAGTTGTGAATATTAAAATTTTGGTTATAAACCAAACGTATTGGATATAAAACAGCTTTGGTTCAGATATGGAGGAGTATCAACACTTACGCTGCACGTTGAGGAAGACAGGCTCCTCTCTGGCACCGTAGCTGTTCTCTGCCCTGATGATGTACTCGCCGCGGTCGTCAAGCTTGACTCTGTTGATGATGAAGGAATAATCCTCTCCGGCGTACCTCTTCATGTACTTCACCGACTGCCTCAATTCCATGTTGTTGTGGAACCAAGTGACAGTAGGCGCGGACACAGCCACGATGCGACAGTTGAACTTGACGCTCTGGCCCTCGTAGGTGAACGAGTTCAAAGGACGGATTACGAACCTTGGCGCGCATTGTCTGCGGTCTAGAAAGGTTACGTCATTAGATATTGTATGAACAAAATTTTCTCGAGTATTATATAAAAGGAAAAGGTGAATATGGTTAGATAATGCCCTTTATTATAATGCTAATCATTGCGAATAGGTATGTGTAGCATTATTATAAACAAACTCACCGAACTGTGTGTCATGGATTCTGTATTTCTCAAGGTGTAACTTTCTGAGGGAAGAGTACTCAGCCAGTCTGCCGATGGGCAACAGGAACTTCTCCCATTCCTTGTACTTGGCGCGGATCTTGTCGCGGATAGGAATGTATCTCATCATGTCGATGGGCTCCATGCGAGGAGCATAGTCGCCACGCAGCCATGGGTGGACCAGGCATTCGTGGGAGGTCAATCTCTTTCTGCAAGGAAAGTTGGGTGTGTTAATGCAACGTTAAATGGATGAATTGCATTAATTTTACCTAAATATTTCATGTCATAATGAGTCATTAGTAAGTGCACATCTTTGCTGGTACGTTCCAAAATCAATATATTGAACAAATCTTTATGTTTCTGAAAATAAATCGTTTAGTAGTTTCTTGATACTATTACCATAAAAAGATAAATACACTAAGGTAACGCAACCATTGAAGGTCGTTAAAATTCAAGGCACTCTATAAAAAGCAAAAGTAGAACGTATTTTTTTGGATTTCCCTTCTAATTGAATATTTACTAATGACAGTCATTATGGGTAAATAATTATTTTACTCTTCAAACAATTAAACGTCACTCACTCCTTGTTCTTGACGAGGAGGCGGCGGATGAAGTCCTTGGCCTCGTTGGACACGTTGCCAAAGGCTTCCGAGTCGAAGTCCCAGTCGCAGGCGCGAACGTTCTTTAGGGTGTCGATGTCGTTCTCTCCAGCGAAGGGCGACAACCCACTGAGGAGCACGTATGCAAGCACACCCACGGCCCACATGTCGGTGTAGAAGCCCACAGGCTCCCTGTCGACGATCTCCGGTGCGGCGAACTCGGCTGTACCAGTCGAGATCTTGACAATCTCGTTGGGGTCGAGTTTGGTCGCCAGGCCGAAGTCGATCAGCTTGACGCATGTGGACGTGCGGGTTTGGCACATGATGTTCTCGGGCTTGATATCTGTGGAAAGACACGACCTGAACACATCTGGCGGACGAGGCTATGGTGAGGTGAAGGTGATCAGGTAATCTGTCTACCAAAGACGTCTGGCGGAGCAAGTGGTTGATGGTGAATGGTGAGGAGCTCTGGCGGAGCGAGGTGGTTAAATGATGTGGTAATGAAGGTGATTGGTCTACTCAAAGACTTCCGACGGAGCGAGGTGGTTAATGATGCGTTGCGAGTTGTTAATATGATGAAAGGGTGATTTGTGAAGACTAAGACTCGATTTTGGTTAATTATGGTTGGTGAATACTTCAGCGAAGAAGGTTAAAATAATGAATGGTGATCTTGGTGATCTGTTTACTAGAGCTGTTCATTCCTGGGTGTGGGATGTAGGGTACAAGCATCAGGCTTTTTGAGAAAATATATGACAATGGCTTTAAAATATTAACTTATGTTGTATGATCCTTGTATATTCTGCATAGTAACACAACTACACTAAAGTGCATTGGCAATCTCAAATTGCTCTAAGTTACTAAAGTTTTAGATTAATTAATAACATTCTCATTAGTATAAATCTAGTATAAGTAAATACTGACTTTTTCATTTTACATTACAACAAGTGAAGCAAGGACATCAATTACATTAACTCTTTCAGAAACTTGAGTTCATTGTTTTTATTTATAACTTCATATTTATTACAAGTCAAATTATTGTCATAAGCTCAATAAAAATAAGAAATAAAAAATAATCTTCAGCTAAACCATTAAAAATGAAAGAAATATACTTATAGCAAGCTTATAATATATTTAATTTGGTTACTAAAGGTGAATTGATTCTGAAATATCTAAAAATACTACAATTTTTTAAGAATGAAATTTACAACTTTATTGAATTAAATAAATTCTAATATTCTGCCCCGATTTACTTGGAATGGAATGATGTAGTACTTGTTAAATACTCTAATGTTATTTTTTAACGTTTTTGATTACTTAAATTGCTTTTGTTTTTGCTGTAATTGAGAAATGGATTAAAAGTGGAAAACAATTTGAGAGACTACCACGCACTGTTTCCGACTAAACCCTCTGTTACACACACAACAATACACAAATGTTAACTAAAATAACCTCAAATGGCAATTGTCAATGGCGAAGTGAGATTATCTTGGACATACAAGCGATGTTGATCGTGATGAGGTTCAATATATTGATTGAAAATTGCCATTTGAAGTTGGTTTTGATTAGAGTGATATTAAACAGAGAGTCAAGAAATTTAGACTGAAGTAGCGATAAGTTTTGTTAGTTTAGCTAAGCATGTAAATCAATGTGTTCGACAGGACACAAACCAGCTCTATGATTGGCAAGCGTGTAAGTGGCTGGTACAAACCATGTTCTATGACAGTCAAGAATCGGCCTATTAGACAATTTTCAATCTCGAGTTCAAGTAAATCAACTTCTGATTACTGGAAACATCAAAATATTTTGTTAACCAAGTTTCGACAATTTGTTTTAGAGATAAAACTATCCAAGAGAAATCTTTTCGGAGTGTACCAATTATAAGATGAAGAACGAAACATATTGATAATTTGTATGTATAAATAAATGTATATAAATCAACGATGAAATAAGAGTATTGGTTTGTGACTGTCTGCAACACAGGATGTGAAAGATCTGAAGTACCACTAGTCGCTCACAGGATCTTATCATACAAGGACCATTTCAGAGATAAGAATAAAATCAACTTCACAATGCATGCGTTCAGTAGTTGCTAAACTTGTTAGCACACGTTAGCAACAATTAGGAGAATGATGAATCCATAGGGGGCGCTCTTATCGTATCGACTATAACGAAAAGTTCATACTAAAACAGCGAAAAAGCCTCCCTCCTCTGGTATCCCTTATTCTGCTAACTATTGTTAACGTTTGCTAACAAGCTTAGCAGCTACTGAACGCATGCAATGTCTTCAAAAAGACCTATGGAAGTCATTTTTACGAACCTTGCAAAAAAAGATCATCAAGTTCGATTTCCCTATCGCACATTATTTTCTCCGGCCTGATGCCTGGGGATAAATGACAGAAGGATCGGGTCAATAGAAATCATAGCATAAATTTGTAACATCTTATATTTAACGCCTCAATCAAAACTTTGGCATCAGTCAAAACTTATCGCAACAATCAAAACTTATGGAATCAATCAAAGCCTATGCAATCAATGAAAACTTATGGCGTCCACCGTAGCTTATGACATCGATGGGAAATGAATGCACCAATCAATAGAAAAAACTCATGACATCAACTGAAACTTATGGCAACGATAAAACTCAAATCGTCTATGAATATTTTGGATATCGATGAAAACTTATGGTATCAAAAACAGAACTCTTAAAATTAATAACAGCTTATGGTATTAATGCAAGCTTATGGCATCAGTGAAACTCAAGGCATAGATCTAAGAAAATTTAGGGCATCAGTGAAAACTGAAATGAAAAAGTTTCTCTATTCTAAATTCACTAAAGCTTAACAAGAATGAATCAATTTTTTCAAGCAATAATTTTCAACATTTTGTAACTTTACTTCTAATATAAATTGTTTTGTTTTATTTGTACCATTTTTATATATAAAAATTATTTAATTGTAATTGATTCTAAGAATTGAGACTTAAAAATGATTTTTTCCGGTAACAAATTAACAAAAAATGCTGTTAAGTCTACATAATTTAACTTTTGAAAAGGCATTAAAATTATAAAATAATTCTATACTTAATATAAAAAGTTACAAATAGTTTAAGGGTTTTATTGAATTGTTTTATTTATTATTTTATTTTAGGAAACACCAATTTAAATGGTATTTTCAGTACTTGTGAATTATTTGTGAGGTTATTAAAATAAAACTTAACATTAATTTAAAAACATAAAATAGAATTAATTTTAAGAAATATTTAGAGTAAAGTTCATTATAAAACAAGACATTGCTTGCGTTCGATGAGACCAAAAAATTAAAGTTCCTTCAATTACATTTCTTGTCAATCCAACTTAATTCATCTGAAAATGGGAGGAGCCCAATGGCAAACGGCGTATCATTGCCAAGAGTCAAATTTTTAAATTTTTCTTTAAATAACATTTATTTTTACAAAAACTCAAAATGTGAATATATTTTCCTGTATTTTAACGTTTTAAAATTATTTTGGAAAACTAAACCCTATTACGGTAATTTAATTCTACAAATTGATGAAATAAAGACGCTGCTACATTATTCCAGTGGTTCTCAAACTGTGCGCCCCAGAGCTTTTTCAGGCGCGCTCCGTAGTAGTCCTGAAAAATCTATCCAGATATGAAATGCAAATGTATACTAAGTGAGGTGAAAGTCCAGAAACGTTACACAAAACCGTAAGACAACGGCTCATGTTTCTCATTAACACAGGAATGAATGAACTTCAAATAGGTTTGCTAAGTTTGCTTTTGTTAAATGCGTTATTTTTTTATATATTTATATCATATTAGTCCTATTTTGTATACAGTGCGCTATCAAGTATGCGTAGTACTGTAAGTGCGCCCAGACTGTATACAGTTTGAGAACCACGTGACCAAGAATGTATGGATCGTCATGAAATGTCATTGAAAAGACTTCACTCCTTTTCTTAGTGAACGCAACCAATGTGTGTTTACATTACGCCAGATTTTGAAATGTTTTTCACAAGTATTTTATTGGGAATATATTTATTTGTAAGTTTGTGTTAATATTACACAAAGATCTGATTTAAAATGTATTGAAAGGTGAGATGTTGCTGAAAAATTTGTTAGTTGTTCAAATGTCAACAAATTTTATGGTCGGAAAGTTCATTTTATATGGGTAAATTATCGGATTTTTATGGTTTTGGTAGAGTACTATTTTTATTTGGCCTAAAGTATCTAACTTTATATGGTTTAGAATGCCAGATTTATTTGGTTAAAAGTACCAGATTTATACTGTTAATGTACTAGATTTTTATGCAATAGATTGAATGGTTTTACATTGGAATGTTTACAAAGCATATGTGAGGTGTGACAATTACATTAGTTAAACAGAGAGCATAGTTAGTTGTTTCTATGAAGCAAGTGGAATTCAAAATAATTTTCATTGTATAAAATGTTAATAAAATTATTCTTTATATATATAACATAAAAAAATATTAATGCAAATATGCATCTAAATATGAAATAATCACATAAAATGTATACATACTTTGTATCTCTTTCAATGTAGATTCTTTAAGGATAGATTGAAATAGTAATTTAATGCCTAAAACTATCAAATGCATTTACAAGTTTGAAAAAATTGCCATAAAATTACAAAAAAATATTTTGATACAAATGCTATTTTGATCTAAACTAAAATAGTTTTAATTAATTTCAAAAACATGAAAACTATATTGGAACAATAATGTTGTGCATCAAGTAAACTTTTTTTTATTTCTTAATGAAAACAAACAATAACGTAAAAATAATTTTAGTAATAAAAGTTATTTCAAAATCTTAAATATTCTATCTATCTTAAAACTTAAGCTTATCTTGCTAGATAAAATCAATTGAAAAACATTTCAAATATTAACTTCACTGAAAGAATTGAAATCTAATTTTGCTTCTAATAATAACAGTTAATATTTGTATGGAATTTTTAATATTGTTTGAAACTATATAATGGACTTGAATATTGTAGTTATAAAGTTATGTTATTATGTAACTTCCTACTGAATTGCTGTAGAAATTATTTACATAACAAATGATGGAATGAATACTTGTGCCTGTTCACTCACCAAGATGAATTATGTTCTTCTCATGCATGTGTTTCACACCCTCACAGATTTGTCTCATGTAGTTGATCACCTCAGCTTCAGACATGATGTAGCCTTCAGCTGTGATCCTCTCAAACAATTCTCCTCCAGACAAGCTGTGAAAAATGAAAAAGCAACGAATAAGAAACTGGCTTGAAAAAGATAAATATGGTTTGAGTAATTGAAAGTTTTTTCATGCAAGAGGCTATACAATTTATTGATGTTTGGATTGACCAATGGACGACACGAGTCATAAAACTGAGAATTAAAAATGAAAATAATCTTGGAGCTGACCCACAAATCAGAGTTAGTCCCTTAACGCCAAGTGTATCGTTTAATAGTTGTTCCATTCAATGCAAGCTATTAAATTGTAGCCGTTGGGGAATTTATTGCAACGGCGCTAAGGGGTCTGTATCGATAGTGAAACATCAATTCAAACATGAGCAGCATTGTAAGCACTTGCGTTAAAGGGTCAAGAAATAAATTAGACTCACAACTCGAAGATGAGAACCATTTCGTCGTCATCCTCGAAGCCGTCGTGGAGGTTGATGAGCTTGCAGTGGTGGAGGTGGTTCATGATATCGATCTCCTTGCGGATCAGCTCCTTCTCCATGGCCGAAGCCACCGGGATGAACTTGGCGGCAAAGATGTTGCCGGAGGTCTTCTCGCGACAACGATGCACAACCCCGAAGGCGCCAGTGCCGATCTCCTCAAGGATGTCGTAGTGGTCGTAAACCGAGTCGTACTTGATGTCGACTGGCTGGGCGACGTACTTGGCGTACACGTCGAACACGAACTTGTCGTAGTTGTCCACCGACTCCCTCCGACCGCGGATCTTCTTGCCGGACGCGTCCAGCTCGTATTCCTTCTTGCGGTGCTTCTTCACTGAAGGAGCTGGAGTCTCGATCACCGGCGAGGGGGACGAAGCGTCCGATCTGCCGTACACGTTCTCGGCGTACACGCGGAATTGGTAGCTGTGACCCGGACTTAAGCCGGTGATCTGTGCGGTGGTGAGTCTGGTGTTGGCACACTTGATCCATGACTCCATCGGGAGTTCTCTTCTCTCGATGATGTAGCTGTTGATGGTGGCACCACCGTCCCAGACAGGTGTTTTCCATGTGAGGACACATTCGTCCTTGAACACCTTCTCAACCCTTGGTAACCTGGGAGGATCTGGACGGTCTGTTTTGATAAACCAAAGAGGTGTTAGATGACGTAAAATAATATAAAATAAAATAAAACTAAATTGTATAGCATTTGATTGAAAAAAAAACTTTTGAATGAACAGTACCTGAGATCTCGATTTTGATTATAACGGAATCTGAGCCAAGCTCATTTTCAGCTGTGAGTCTGTAGTTTCCAGTGTCAAGTTGAGATACATCTCTCAATGTGAGGATAGCATGTCTAGCCTGGGAATCAACTTGGTAATGACCACCAGATTCAATGGTCTCTCCTTCCTTCTGCCAGCTGATACGAGGACGTGGATTGCCAATGAAAGGAATCTTAATGATGGCGTTTTCACCCTTCTCGAAGAAGGCAGTGTCACGGAATCTTGGAGGAACGTTAATCTTTGGTGCCACTGAAAATATTAATAAAATATAAAATTAGAATCCAAATTAAATTGATAAGAGTGCAAAAACTCAAAATGTTGTAGTTTAAAACAGTTTATAATTCAGACTAACCATACAAATATTTTAAA
The DNA here is from genome assembly GCA_031471125.1 of Archaeomysis grebnitzkii. Classification (NCBI taxonomy): domain Eukaryota; kingdom Metazoa; phylum Arthropoda; class Malacostraca; order Mysida; family Mysidae; genus Archaeomysis; species Archaeomysis grebnitzkii. The sequence continues at coordinate 29,642 of JARUHE010000021.1, read as the reverse complement.
ACTTACGTTTGATCGAAATTTCAGCCTTGGAGGTCCTGATACCACCGGGATTTTGAGCTCTGCACATGTATACATCTTCGTCTTCTCCATAAACGGAATGAACAGTGAGGGAGTGGACATCGCCATCGCGAGTGAATACGCACTTAGCGCCTTGGGTGAGCTCTCTCATGCCCTTGTACCATGAAATGGTGGGTCTTGGTTTACCAACAACCTTGCAAGATATAGTACAGCTCTTGTGTTGAAGAGCCATTGCATTTTTCAATGGCTGAATGAACTCTGGTGGGTTTGCTGCATTTGGATCCTTTATCTTAACCGATGTGGAACATACAGAAGCTTCAGACAAGCCAGCATCATTCTCAGCAAAAACGCGGAATTCATACTGACGATCTTCAATAAGGTTGGAAACACTTATTTGAGTTGCTGAGCAAATGTATGTGTTAATCATCGTCCAGATGTTCGAACCAACCTCTCTCTTTTCTATCCAGTAGCCCTTAATTCTAGAGCCACCGTCGTGCTGAGGCTTGTCCCAAAGCAGGTGGACAAAATCGCCACCGACTTCAGTGACATTTGGTGTGCCTGGTGGAGATGGAGGATCATAAGGCGCCTTAGCCTTAATTGGATTGGGTGCTTGTAATGGTGGTCCCATTCCATTGTCGTTAACGGCTGATACGCGGAACATGTATACCTGGTTTTCTGTCAAGCCTTGAACAGTAAATACACAATCTTTGCAGAAAGTGCAAATTGTTATCCAGTTATCGTAAGTAACGTCCTTACGTTCGACTACATAGTGTGTGATTGGAATACCTCCATCGTAGATAGGTGGTCTCCAATCAAGTGTACACATATGACGACTAACATCTGTAACACCAAGTGGTGCTGAAGGAGCTCCTGGAACGCCAGTAATAAATACAGTGAAGTTACCAGAAATTGTTCCAGAATCGTTCTTAACTGCTAATGTATATTGTCCAGCATCTGTTCTAACGACTTCCTTAATAAAGATGATAATGAATTCATCAAATACAGTGAATTTAAATCTTTGTGATTCTTCAATAGGTTCTCCGTTATGAGTCAAATTAACATCAAGTGGGAGATCACCAGTGAAGTAGATCTTGATCTTTGTGTTATCACCTTCGGGAAGGTAGAAAGTGTCTGCCATCTGGGTAATACGTGGTGGGTTGCCAATCTTGACTCTAGCGATAGATGTTGCCTGGCCAGCATCATTAGCAGCGACGCAGGCATAATCACCCTCATCGACCTCCCACATATCAGAAATTGTCAATTTGAAGACACCTTCTCTTGTGTCGGAGTGGATGCGTCCACCGAGAGTGACTTCACGGCCATTGCGCAACCATCTTGCCTTGGGTGTTGGAATACCTTCAGCTTCACATTCAATTGTAACTGATTTATGAAGTGGCACAGCAGTGTTAACAAGGTTGCGAATAAAGTGTGGCTTTTCACCTTCAGAAGCTTCACGAATTTTGACTGGTTGAGCACTCTGTGATGGATCAGATTTACCAGCTGCATTCACAGCAAATATTCTGAACTCTACATCAGAACCTTCTGTTAAGTTCATGACAGTATATTCAAGATCAATAACATTGTATTCACAACATTTCTGCCAAATACTTCCAAGTACTCTCTTTTCTACAACATAACCAGTAATTCTTGATCCACCGTCACTTTCTGGCTTGGTCCATTTAAGGTCAACGTAATTTCTACCAATCTTACCGACGACGGGCTCACCTGGTGGAGATGGAACTGTGTAGCGACCCTTCATCTTGATCTTCTTGCTTGGTGGTGAATATTTGCTGAATCCTGCAGCATTCCTAGCTCTTACTCTGAACTCATATTCATGGTTGATAAGTAAAGAGTGTACTGTATAAGCTGTATCCTTGACAAGGTAGTCATTTGCTGCGGTCCAGTTAGTGTCAGTGACATCCCGGAATTCAACCTTATAACCTTGGATCTTTGCTCCACCATCAGATGAAGGACGATCCCAAGTTAGCGAGCATGAGTTAACATCATGATCAATAATGTTAGGCCTGCCGGGTGGATCTGGCACTGTGAATGGGAACTTGGCCGTGATAGCATCTACTGTTTCCAAAGGATCAGAAACACCATACTGGTTTTCAGCACGAATTCTGAATTTATAATTATGGTTTGGTTCTAAACTAAGAACTTCATAATGACAAGATCTTACATACGCAGCACACTTAACCCATACCTCCAAGTGAGTGTCCATGCGTTCGACTTGGTAGTTTGTGACTGGAGAGCCACCATCATCCGCAGGTGGACGCCATGCAAGTGAGCAAGTTTCTGGTGTAATATCAGACACATCAAGAGGTCCTTGTGGGGGTGATGGTCTGTCCACAACAAGAACCTTGCAAGTACCAGTGTCAGCGCCTTCGGTGTTGGTAAGCTTGATGGTGTACTTTCCAGTGTCGTTGCGCCTTGCCTTTTTGTTGACAAAGGTTGTCGATGTTGATGTGGTATCCATAAGGAAGCAAACGCGTTCGTCAGGAATAACCTCGTTAGGTCCAACCCACCATTGTACCTTAGGTTGTGGTGAAGCAACGAATGGTACAGTGATAGTAAATTCTTCTCCAGCAATGACTGTCATGTCTCTAATGCTCAAATCAGATGTAATCTTAGGTGCTCCTGAAATTAAAAAATAATTAGTTAAGATATGCCTCAAATATGAAAAAATTGAAAAATTAAATTAAAAACTACAATTAAAAAAAATGGCTTTACTGTTGTAACATAATAAAATAGGAATTCGTTTTATGACATGTTTGAGTTGGATGACAACTACTGCATATCATTTGATTGTTTGCAGTGCAAATTGAACTCACTGAAGCTAATGCATTTGATGTTTTCACTTGGGTCACTCCATGGACCTTGTCCTGCAGCGTTGAACGCAGATACCTTGAACTCATATTCATTATGTTCAACAAGGTTGATGCAACGATAAGTCAAGTCCTTTATCGGGCCATGACAAGCCTTGGACCAGTTGTTCTCGCCAATGCATCTCTTCTCAATGAGATAACCTTGGATGGAAGAGCCGCCATCGTGCCTTGGCTTAGTCCATGTGACGGTGATGGAATCTTCGGTTGATTCAAGTCCCTTGGGGGCGCCGGGAGCACCGGGTGGATCTGAAATTTAATCATTGTTATTTTATTAAATATTTAAATTTTATATATTTGGGATTGAAATTATCTTTACATGTTTTGAGTTTACAAACATATATTTACCGAATGGATGTCTTGCTTTGATAGGTGCAGACTGGCATGGATCGGATTGTCCGTATTGATTCTCTGCCATGACTCTGAATTCGTAATCCTTGTTGACGGTAAGGTTGCGAATGCGCAAGTTGCACTGAGTAACATAGCTGCTGATCTTGCTCCAGCCAGAGGCCCGGAGCTCGCGCTTTTCCACGACGTAGTTGGTGATGTCAGATCCACCGTTGTCCTTCGGGGGATTCCAGTAGAGGGTGAGAGCGTCTCCGTTGAACTCATCAGCGCGCAAATTCTCTGGTGGCGCTGGGCGATCCAGAACTCTGACGTTGCACTTCACGGTGTCAAATCCAGATGGATTGGCAAGGCGAAGTTTGTATGGTCCGGCGTCGCTGCGCTTCGAGTTCTTGAAGATGATTGCGCAATAGTCGTCGGTGAGTTTCTCATAAATTCTTGAATCGGCGCTTATGTCGATTTGGTCGTCGTCCAAGTACCAAGTAGAGGTTGGTTTTGGGAAACCAGAGAATGGCACGTGGATAGAGAAGTCTTCTCCAGCACGAACGGTGATATCTCTGATTCCGCTGAGATCGATGCGTGGCCGATCATCTTGTTCTTCGATCTTGATCAAGTTGGATGGCTTGGATGGGGGAGAGGTTCCAACCTCATTGACAGCGAATACGCGGAAGTAATGTTCGCTGAGCTCAGTCAATCCTAAAACTGTGTAGGTGTTGTCGGGATGAGGGAGCTCGTTCACTGGAGTCCATTCCTCGGCGTCCTTCTGGCGAGCTTCGAGAAGGTATCCCTTGATCTTGGAGCCTCCGTCGTTGGCAGGTGGACGCCATGACAGTGTGACACAGGTGCGGCCAATTCTGTCTGGCCTTGGCTTATCAGGAGCAGCTGGCACATCTACGAAACAGTCATAAAGTTTTAATTACAAAAAATCAGTAAATATAAAGTTTTTTTTTATTTAATTATTTGATAAGCTTAAATTTAAATTGGGGGCAACTAATTTGACTTACATTTCTGAACCTTAGCGATGATGCTGTTGGATGGCTTGCTTGGTTTTCCTGGACCAGCATCGTTAACAGCAGTGACTCTGAACTCATATCGATTGCCTTCAGTAAGACCTTGGACTGTGTATGTTGTGTTTGGTGTTGGGTAATGCATAACCTGAAAATAATGTGTGGTTTTAGAAGTCAAATTTCATATTAAGAGATTTTGTAACAATACACGTTAAACTTAAACAATCTCTTAACTCTTGTTCCATAAAATATAAACTTGTAATATTTTTTAGATAAAAAAGAGAAAAACTTACTCTGATCCATTCGCCTCCCTTTTCTCTCTTCTCGAGAAGGTATCCTGTAACAGGACGACCCCCGTTGTTTGCGGGAGGTTTCCATTCCAAGGAGCAAGTAGTAGGACTGCAAATTCAAAAATATTGACATATAGTTGGAGTTTTACCAGCACAAATAGGCTCATTACAATTACTCTTCTTGAGCATAAACTATGATCGAACAGCGTTATTAATCAAATTCGAAGAAAATAATTGATATAAACTCAACTGATGTTGTGGTATTATTCGTACGAATGCTGTTCGATCTACAGACACTTAAATATCATTTTGTTTCTATGGATATTTAATTCTATAGATATATATGTTTCTATAGATATTTAATCTTACCTGTAAGAAAGAATGTCTGGGCGATCTGGTGCATCGGGTGGATCAAATGGATTCTTTGCGTCCACAGGTGTCCCTTCAAGAGGCTCTGATACACCGTACATGTTTTCTGCACGAACTCTGAACTTGTACTTCTTGCCTTCATCCAATCCCTACAAAAAATAGTCGTTCATAGTTTGATAAAACAATTTTTTTAAACTACATGATTGAGAAATATAGAATTGAATATCTGCATTAAATAAGTTTGTTTTCTTAATGAACAACGGGATTTGATTTTTTTAGATCTTTGCTATTGTAATACCAAATTAAGATGCTGATTATGTAATCACTATGTATCTTTCTTGTTGTTGTTGTTTTTAAATAAAAATTTTTCTATAAAAAATGAATTACGAATAAGTTGTTTTAAAATAAAAACTATTCTATGGATTTTTAGTATGTGACTGTACTTCATAGCATGACACAGATTATTATTTTTATGGGCACATATGCTGTTTCCATAACACTGATAATCTCAAACAAATTACATGTATTAACAGTGAATGTAAATTGCATATGTAAACATAAAATAATTTAGAGCCAAATTGTATTCTTACACACCTTTACAGTGAAAGCACATTTTGGACAGAAGCCGGGAACGACCTTCCACATGCTGTAGTTGGCGTCCGTCTTTTCAACGACGTAGCCAGTAACGGGAGATCCGCCGTCGTCAGTGGGTGGTTTCCAAGCCAACGAGATGGTGTGTGCAGTGACGTCAGTGACAAGAAGAGGAGCCGTTGGTGGTCCTGGTCTGTCAACAACCATCACCTGAAATAGAACAACCATTCATATCAACAATTGTTAAAAGCAAAACGTTATAAATATTCTCATATCGGTTATCTGAAAGTGTCTGAAACCATCTTTGTTTAAAGGTAACAACGTAATAAAGCCAGAGAAAATAATTATTAATCTATGAATAAGAAAAAACGAAAACTAAAATTTATTTCATAATATGAAGTCAAAATAAAACTTGCCTCAATATCTGCAGAATCGCTTCCGAAGGCGTTCTGAGCAGTGATGGTGTATTTGCCTGCATCTTCGCGACGTGATTTGTCAACGAACAAACGGCAATGATCTGGTGCAACATCAATCTGCAAGATCAAAAGTGTCAATGAAAAAACATCGTCACTCAATCTTATACCTAGTTAATGGCAGACACACTGCATGTGAAGGTAAAAAAGTTGGCATATTTTAAGATAATTTAATTTTATCAAAAATAATAAGTTACTTTAGCGACACTCACTGAAGTACGTTTTGTTGTTTCAATTTTCTTTGCACCCTTTGCCCAAGTGCACTTGGGCTGTGGAGCTCCAGACATGGGAATGTTGATGTCAATTGGCTCACCAGCTCTAACCTTGAGTTTCTTACCCATGAGACCGTCCAAGCACAATTTGGGTCCCTCTGTAAATTTTAGATTCTTTTTATTTCAAATAAAATGCAATTTTTTTATTCAACTTCATACAACAAAAATAAATGTCGTTTATATGTTCCTTTTTTAAAAACTAATCTCTGTCCTAACCTTATCAGAGACTGATAATGCAATATTTGAAAAACTGTATATAACGAGCTTTTAAATTATTTTTTAGGATCTTAAAGACAAGACAAACGTTGAAAAAACTACCTTTCATTGGCTTAGCAGTTATTGGAAGAGATGGTTCTGATGGCATTGAAGCTCCGATCTTGTTGTGAGCGATGACTCTGTATTGGTATTGTTCTCCATCATTCACTGATTCGTCAGTGTATTGAGTCGTTCTGACTTGTCCAGGTGGACTGATCTTCTTCCATCTTCCTGAGTGGATTCCGCACCTCTCCACATCGTAGTGGGTGATGGGTGATCCACCGGAAGATCTTGGCGATTGCCACTTGATTGTGATGAAGTACTTGTCAGAATCAATGCATTCGGGCCTTCCAGGGCGTCCTGGAATATCTGCAAAATCATATTGAAAATTAGAATATATAAATTAAATTATTTATATAAATATACCATTCAAAGACTCCATATTCAGAGAATTGTTAATATTTTTATAAATTTTCTTCGATAATATCTGAATAGCTGAATATCTCACCGGCAGATTCCTTGGCTGTGATTGGCTTATCACAAGTCAAAGGTTCTCCGCGGCCTTGCAAATTTTCGGCCATGACTCTGAACTCGTATTGGTTTCCTTCCATCAGACGAGGAACGGTGCAGTGAGTCTGCTTTGGATCCACCCATTGGACAGCTGGAACCCAACCACCTTGGTGAGTGACGTCACGCTTTTCAACAACGAAACCACTGAAAGTTGAAAAATAATTGTATGATAATCTAAGTAATCTTATTATAGTATAAAACACAAATAACCAAAAATGTGTAAGTAAGAACAGAATTCCTCATAAAATTAAATTAGGAAGATATATTAAACATCACTTACGTAATAGGACTGCCGCCATTATCAAGTGGCTGCTTCCATGAGATGACAACGTTGTTAGACTGGATCTCATCAAACACCATTGGGCCATCTGGTGGGCCTGGTTTGTCCAACACAGTAAGCACAAGAGTGTCTTCATCTTGACCACTGGCGTTCTTGGCTCTGACCTTGTACTGTCCAGAGTCTGCTCTGACAGCATTGACGGTGTGAAGCACAGTATGGTGATTGATTGCTGTGATGGTGGTTCTCACATCATTTTGAATCTCAACGTCATCATTGTACCAAGTAATTTCTGGATCAGGTTCACCGATGTAGTCAACATCAAGATGGATAACTTGACCTGCCTTGACTCGAACTTCAAACAATGGTCCGAGGATCTTTGGTTTGACTAATGAAAAAATCAATGATTAGTTTGGAAATTAAATGACTTGATTAAATTTAATTAATCAACATATCACAATATTATAATTCAATAAAGGGAAGAAACTTACGATTTCTTGGTCTGCAAACAACAGTATCTGAAACTTCGGAGGGCTCCGAGTTTCCGACCTTGTTCATGGCAACAATTCTGAACTCGTATTCCTGTCCTTCAGTGAGGTTAGGGACGGTGCAAGTGAGCACATTTCCTGGTTTGCAGGCGTTCTGCCAATATGGCGATCCCTTCTCCTTCTTCTGTACGATGTAGCCTGTGATGGGAGATCCTCCGTCGTTGGTTGGTGGGTTCCATTCAAGGTCTACATGATCACTATCCCAGTCTACAATGTTGGGTTTGCCTGGTGGACTTGGCTCATCTAAGGAAATAAAGACATTTGGAATTTAGTGTGAAATTGGCTAGGATTTTTTAAGCATTTAGCACCTGATTAATTGTTTCCATATGGGCAAAATTACATTATAGTTATCTTTGAAAACAATAAGGGTTAAGGAGATACAAATGTTGTGACTAATAAAAAAAATGTCTTACCGATAGCGTTCTTAGCGATGATGCTCTTATCAGTCATCAATGGATTGGATTCTCCAATAGCATTGACTGCCTTCACTCTGAAGTGGTATTCCTTCATGTGTGTGAGGCCAGTAACATCAGCAGTAAGAGCAGAGAATTCTTCAACTACAGTCCATGTTCCGCGGGACAAGTCCATTTTCTCCACCAAATAATGGAGGATTGGTGAGCCACCATCATCAATTGGTACATGATAAGACACTCTGCAACCTTCGCGAGAGATGTCATGCACTTGCAATGGTCCAACGGGAGGTGATGGTCTGTCCATTACGATCACAGTACCAGAAGCAGATGCCTTTCCAAGCTCGTTTTCAATAGTCAATGTGTATCTTCCAGAATCAGTGCGCTGGGCGAAAGCAATATCGAAAATAGTTTGCTTGCCATAAGTTTGTAAGTCAACACGGTCTGATTCTTCGATCTTGGCACCATTGATAGTCCAAGTAACCTTTGGTCTTGGTGCACCACGAATAGGAACAGTGTAGTTCAACCTTGTGTTTGCTTTAAGGATTTGATCTCCTAAATCCTTCATATCAATTGCTGGCTTTTCGAATCTTGCTTTGCATACCACAGATTCCGAAGGATCAGATGGATCGGAATTTCCTCCCTTATTGACAGCAATGACACGGAATTGATATTCCTCCCCTTCGGTAAGGTCAGGGATGGACGCCTTGCAGCCATGTTTGGCGGGAACCTCAACGGCTCTCTCCCATTGTCCATATCTGGTCTTCTTTTCGACAATCCAAGAGGAAATTGGTGCTCCTCCGTCGGATCTTGGCTCGGTCCATTCAATGTCAACGCGATCCTTGTCCCAATCAACAACAGATGGGGTTCCAGGCTTACCGGCCTTAGTGAATGGATCCTTGGCGATGACAGTATCCATAGCAGTGTATGGGGGACCTTCACCTTGACGATTAACTGCTGTAATTCTGAACTTGTATTCATGTCCTTCAATCAGATTGGACACTTGCAAAGATGTGCTCTTAGCCTCTCCACAAGGTACCCATCTGTAAGCTTCCAAGTCCATCTTTTCTACAAGGTAGTGAGTAATGTCAGATCCACCATCATCCTTTGGCTGCTTCCATGAAACACTGCATCCGCTTCTTGTTACGTTGGAGTATTTCAATGGGCCTTCAGGTGCTGCTGGAACATCCAAGACAGTGATGCTTACGGAACAAGAATCTTCGCCATTTTTGTTCTTGGCAGCCAAGTTGAATTCGCCAGAATCTGTACGCTTGCAATCATTGACCTTGAACTGTGTCAAGTAATCTTGGTGATTGATGATCAAACGATCAGTATTGTAGACTGTGTCTCCTCTCAAGGTCCATTCCTTGGTCGCTGGAGGCTCTCCTTGAACTGGTACATTAAGCACTAAGTTTTCTCCTGCCCTGATCTTCACATCCACCATAGCATTACGGTCAATGCGAGGAGGAACTGCAATAAAATGGCGTAAGCATTACTATTTTATTATTATTGTTTACAATGCATGATTATTGTTATTGTTTGTTATTATGACTGTTCAATACAATTTGGTAATCTCTCTAAACTTACGATTCTTGGGTCTGGCAAGATGCGGGTTGGTTGGTTCAGAGGGCTCACTAGGACCAGCCTTATTCACTGCCATAACCCTAAACTCATAAACGTTTCCTTCTACAAGCTCTGGGATATGACACTTTGTAGAATCACCTGGAGAAGTGCCGATTTTCTCCCAAATTGTACTGAAAAAATAATTTTATTTGAATATTTAAAATAGGTTTAGTATTATGGATAATTAATATTTTGTTTATATAATAATGGAGAGCGGATGTTATTGTATAACTAAAATTGATTTTTCTTGTAATTGAAATCATGGATTGAATATTTTTTTACTCATTTATGTATATACAATTTCATAAATGAAACAACAGAAGAAGTCTTACTTGTATTTATCCCTTTTCTCAACGATGTATTGAGTGATTGGTGACCCGCCGTCATGTTCTGGTTTCTTCCATTCCAACTCAACGAAATCAACATCGAAGTCGGTGATCTTGAGATTTGTTGGTGGATTGGGTGGATCTAGAGAAAGAGTCCACTTATAATAATTATGATTCATAATAATAATAAAATGTTATCAATAATAATAATAAAACAAATTACAAATAATATACTGTAAAACAAAATTTTTACTCAATATTTTTTTCTTAATGATTTTGATGTAGAATGATCGAAAATAGCTGCAATTAAACAGTCAACGCAAAGTAGAATGGATGGAAATCATTTCTTCTTTCGAAGCTAGCCACACTAATGACGATATACCCACTTAAACCGAAGAATTATCTGTCTTTTGAGACGAGTGTATGATTTGAGGACTAAACCGCAGCCTTTACATGCATACATCACATATTGGATCTTATACGAGATCATACACAGTCGTATTGAGTTCGTCTTCAACTGAATTGGAAATATTTGTTTGGTCTCCACTACTCACCGAACGGATTCTTGGCTTCAATGGCTTGGTTGGCGACCAGTGGCTCTGATGCGCCGAGTCTGTTGACGGCCTTGACGCGGAACTTGTACTTGTGTCCCGGCTGGAGGCCATCGACGTCGAAGGTGGGCTCCTTGCCAATGGTCTCCCCACAGGGCATCCAGCGACCCTGGGCTTCGTCCATCTTCTCGATGACGTAGTGGTCGACAGGGATGCCACCGTCGTCGGCTGGAGGCAACCAGTCGAGCTTGCAGCCCTCGCAGTAAACCTCCGACACCTTCAAGGGACCCATTGGGGTGCCAGGCTTGTCTGAGAGGTTGAAGAAGGTTGCGTTAGTACTTTAGGATTGATGATGAAATGGAATTTTGATTGTTATTGATTTTATAATTATGGTTCAATTGCAATTGGTGGACATCTATTTATAACTTTTGTCATATGTAATCGTTGATTTGGAACTAATGTAAAAATATTTTATTTTAGTTTGATATAATTGATGTGATGAGAATGTTCTTGCAAGCCACAATTAATCATTATTTATTTTTTAATAAAGCTAGCATTTCAATTAATAAAGTGTTGTGAAGAGTATATATAAAATCCGTTAGGAAAGTGTTTTTATTAACTAAAATTATAATGTTGTAGTGCTGAATAATATCTACTGAAAACATATTCTACTTTCAGATGCAACAATCTCCTACTTTTATTTTAGCTTAAAATACAAATTGAAACTCGACTTACCAAGAACAATTACTTCAACATCAGCGGAATCTTTTCCGTTAGCGTTTTCAGCATAAATGGTGTACAGGCCATTTTCGTTGCGAGTTGCGCTGTTCACTTTCAATTTAGTGTTGTAGTCATTGTACCTAACTGATGTTGGTCCACCAGGCTTGACTTCCTTCTTCTTGAGGAACCATTTCTTGTCTGGTGCAGGTTCACCGGAGACATTGACATCAAAGGTGAAGTTCTGTCCAGCCTTGATGCGCACAGTGATCAGGTTGGTGCGATCGATTTTCGGTGGCATGTTGCGTGGCTTCACAGTGACTGGTGGAGTTGTGTCAGAAGGCAAGCCTGGGCCAGCGGCGTTCACGGCTCTGACTCTGAACTCGTAGGTCTCGCCTTCGATCAGGTCTGGCACGGCGCATTTGGTCTTGGAGGCGGGAACCTCGCAGGCCTTGTCCCATCCGCCGTACTTGTCCTTCTTCTCAATCACGTACTTGGTGATTGGTGATCCTCCGTCGGTCTTCGGTGGGTCCCATGTTAGGTCGACCTTGTTCTGGTCGTAGTCGGCAACCTTTAGGTTTTCAGGTTTGCCTGGCTCGTCTGTAATTTTTACGGTTTTATTAATATTAAGAAAAAAAGCTCCATTCTAATATAGTGACGTTCATTTCAGTTGGATTAACGTTAAACAATCATATTTATTCAACAAAAAAAAAGAAATTCATCATAACAAATGTGAAATCAATAAATATATTCAATTGAACCTACCATATGGATCCTTTGCCAAGACTGAATCATCAGCCACCAAGGGCTCTGATTCGCCTTCGTTGTTCACGGCCCTGACTCTGAATTTGTATTCTTGTCCTGGGCTCAAGTTGTTCAAATCGATGGTTGGTTCTGGTCCTCTGCTGCGGCCGGCAGGTACCCACAATCCAGTATTAGGATCAAGCTTCTCAACTTGGTAATACTCAATTGGTGATCCACCGTCGTCCCTTGGCCTCTTCCACTTCAACTTGCAGCCATCACCACGGATGTCAGATGCTACAATAGGTCCCTCGGGTGGCATAGGTTTGTCCATGACGATAACATTAACTGTTACCATATCTTTGCCGGAGGTATTCACAGCAGTGATTGTGTATTCACCCGTGTCTTCACGGTTTGCTTCTCTAATAACAAGCTTAGAGTTATAATCAACATTGTTAATGTTGACATGCTTGCTTGAATCAAGCTTCTTTGAATTGAACACCCAAGAAGCATTTGGAGGAGGCTCTCCACTAATATCGCAGTCGTATTTCAACATTGAGCCAGTAGAAATTTTGACATCACGAAGATTCTTGCGGTCAATCTTTGGTGGCACTGTAAGAACGATTGTTCCAGTATAAACGTTTAAGAAAAAGAATTAAATGATGCTCATTATTTCAATTGTAAACACAACACATTAACATGTCTTTAAAATACTTACAGTATCTTGGCTTAGCTGTGATGGTCTTGCTTGGATCACCAGGGGCTCCAGGGCCTGCCTTGTTAACAGCGATGATTCTGAATTGGTAATCCATTCCTTCAATAAGTTGAGTTGATGTTCCCTTGCACTCGGGGCTATCTGTTTCGCATGACTTTTCCCAGATGTTTCTGTTGATTGTTTTTAGATTAATTATACAGTTTGAAAAACTCAAAATAAAATTTTGTTTGATATTTATACAGATATAAGATTCAGATGAATATTGCTTCCAAAATAGTGTTAATATTACAATAAGACTTGTTCGCACATTTTTTTCAGAACAAGTTCTTACAAAAATATATTTTAGTTTCGGAAAATTGTGGTGTATAATATATTATACGTGTCTTAACATCAAAATAAAAGGACACACTGCAGAAGATGGTTCGGAAAACTTACGTGTATTTGTCTCTCTTTTCAATGATGTAATGAGAGATTGCGGCTCCACCATCTTCCAATGGCATTGACCATTTGAGTTCAATGCGATGAGAGTCCCAATCAGTGGCTTCAGGAATACCTGGCGGTCCTGGAACAGTGAATGGATCCTTCGCAATAATTGGAGCCAAGGTGACCAGAGGCTCTGATTCACCTTCCATGTTAACGGCCTTCACACGGAATTCATATTCATGTCCGGGGATCAAATCAGTGACTTCCATTGTTGGTTCGGTAGTCTTGCCGACTGGCAACCAAATACCTGAATCAGGGTCGAATTTCTCAACGAGGTATCCCTCAACTGGAATGCCACCATCATCTAATGGTGGTTTCCAAGCTAACTTGCATCCTTCCTTGTGGATGTCGGTCACATCGATTGGTCCCTCTGGCTTGCCTGGCTTAGAAATTACAGTCAATTCCCATTCAGCTTCATCCCTACCATATTGATTGGTAGCGATGATCTTATATTTTCCTGAACACTTACGCTTGGGGTCATCATTGAAGTATTTGGTGTTATAAGGAACATTTTCAATTCTTACTGAAGATGATTCCTTAACCTGTTTTCTTCCAAGCATCCATTCGACATCTGGTGCGGGTTCACCAATAATCTTAACATCAAGATAGATTGGTTCACCTTCTCTTACAGTCATTGGTCTCAAGTTCTTTCGGTCAATCTTTGGTGGTACTGAAACATTTATGGAGTAAAATTAGTCAAGTTTTTGGATGTCATTCACAATTTTTTTTTGTAATACATCACATGGTTTATATGAATTTTTAAAGTTGTTATTAATACACATAAAATAAGATGGACAAAAAACTGCTCAAGTATACTTACATTTTCTTGGCTTGCATGTAACTGGTTTGCTGTGCTCAGAAGGTTCAGATGGTCCAGCTTCATTGACAGCTCTGACACGGAATTCATAGGTCTCACCTTCTTCTAGATTTTCAACCTTTCCCTTGGGATCGTCTCCCTTGACCTCACCAGCCTTGGTCCATTTGCCGGAAAGTTCGTCGCGCTTTTCAATGATGTATCCTGTGATTGGAGATCCGTTGTCCTTAAGTGGTTTAGTCCACTTAAGCTCAACAAAGTTCTTGTCCCAATCAGTAGGTTCAGGTTTACCTGGTGGATCGGGTGGATCAAATGCATTCTTGGCAATAATTGCCTCATCACCTTCAAGTGGTTCAGATTCACCTTCACTGTTGATAGCTGAAACTCTGAACTTATATTCATGCATAGGTTCCAAGTTTTCAACTACCATCGATGGATCCTTGGAACGTCCAACACAAACCCATCTGCCAGTTTCAGTGTCCATCTTCTCAACAAGATACTGTTCAATTGGAGCACCGCCATCATCAAGGGGCTCCTTCCATCTTAAGGTACATCCTTCTTTGTGAATATCGGATACCTTCAAAGGACCTTCAGGTTTTCCTGGTTTGTCCAAGACACTGACCTCAAGAGTAACTTCGTCGCTACCAGCAGAGTTGGAAGCCTTGACAGTGAACTTTCCGTTGTGTGCTCTTGTGCAGGAAGGAATAAGGATCTTGATTCTGTGGTCTTCCTCGTCGATCTTCATGCCTTCGTTACCCTTGGCCTGGCGTTCCTTGTTGATGAACCAGCTCTTTTGGGGAACTGGCTCACCAGTCATGCGAGCGTCAAACTTAATCATTTGACCAGCACGAACCTTCAGATTTTCCAGGTTTGAACGATCAATGACTGGTGCAGCTGTGGAAAAAAATAATGTTTAGAAAAAAAGATATTGTTGACATTTTAAACGTTAATTTTATTAAACATCATATCAAAGATCACTAAACAGACTCTTACCAAACTTAGCCTTCGCCTTGAAGGTGTCTGATGGATCAGACGGTTTGCTCTGTCCAGCCTTGTTTACAGCCTTGATACGGAAGTTGTATTCCTGGCCTTCGGACAACTCAGTCACCTTGATCTCAGGCTTGTTGTTCTTGGTCTCCATGTGTTTGATCCACTTGGAGCCATACTTATCCTTCTTCTCCACGATGTAGTGGGTGATGGGGGAGCCTCCGTCAGATTCGGGAACGGCCCACTTCAACTCACACCAAGTGCGGTCGTAGTCCTTCACTTCTGGCTTACCAGGCTTGCTTGGTGGATCTACAATTAAAAATAAAGTTCAAGTTTTGAGCTGAACAATACATAGCAATTGAATAATGGATTGTTTTTCTGCTAAGACATACAATTGACTTGCTGGTGTACTCACCGTATGGGTTCTTAGCAGTGGTGGGTTCGGTTGTGTCCAAAGGTTCACCTTCTCCTTCGGAGTTGGCAGCTCTAACGCGGAACATATAATCCTTGCCTTCAGTGAGGCCTGGAACCTCTGCTTCGGTACCCTGTAACAAAACCATGTTTATGTTCGGTGTTAGGTCCGCCGTTGGTAAAATGTATTTCAATTCTTAAGAAAAAACATGTTACAGTTATGCAGAGAAACTACTATCGTCCAATAAATAAATGTTTTCGTCAACTGAAAAGCAGTTTTTACCATACAGCTTTAAATTATCTAATCAGCTTTATCTTCAGTATATTACAGCGACCAGCAAAATAATGACAAACTTTATACTATATTTGCATACTTCCTTAGTGAGCGAGGACTTTTATTTTTTGGGCAATAGTAAATTCCAGTTTCGTACAGGTAAAGTATGACTGTATTCCATGGACATATAAAATGAGATTGCGCACGAAGTGCTGGAAGCAATCCAGAATAATACATCATATTTTTTGAAGATGACATTAAACAATAAATAAACAAAAATATAAATAAAGTAAACAATAAATAAACAAAACTATAAATAAAGTAAATAATAAATAAATAAAATAAACAGTAAATAGATAAAATAAACAGTAAATAAACGAAATATAAATAAAACAAGCAATATATAGGCCTAAATAAAACAAACAATAAATAGATAAAGTAAACAATAAATAAATAAAATAAACAGTAGATAGTTAAAATAAACAATAAATAAACGAAATATAAACAACACAAACAATAAATAAATAAAACAAACAATAAATAGATAAAGTAAACAATAAATGAATAAAATAAACATTTAAAAAACAAAAACAAAATGTCACCTTGGCAGTTCCGGCGGGAACCCATCTGCCGCTCTCGGTGTCCATACGCTCGATGACGTAATGGTCGATGGGCTCTCCTCCGTCATCCTCTGGTGGGTCCCACTTCAGCTTCACGGACTCAGCGGTGACGTCACTCACCTTCAGAGGTCCCTTTGGCTTGCCGGGTTTGTCTGCAAAAAGGAGAATGGTAAGTCTTGGTATTCATTGTAACGATACCAACATATTATCATACATTTTCAGTGACGGTCTTATCAACCAATTAGTTTACTTTATTATATCATTTCAAAGGCTATACCATAATTTGGTATGGTTTTTGTTTTGCTATCGTGCCATAAATATGGTAGGTATGTTACCGTACGACAGATTTGGAAATCAAATTTTTATTGAAAATTGTAAGGCCAAGAATATTCGTGAGCTGTAAGATAACATTTTATTGATAGTTATAATAATATTAAAGTTCCTATAGACCTAATCAACCTTCAACAGTATTGACATACCATGGACATTCATGCCTTGGAAGACACGATTACTTCGGTAAAGGTATTGAAAACATTTTCTTATTATCCAATTAGGTATAAGCAAATAAATATATTATTACCAATGACTGTGAGGTCAAGTTCGGCCTCATCAGTGCCAGAGTCGTTCTTGGCAGTGCACTTGTAGACGCCAGAGTCTTCTCTGGTGGGCTTCCTCAAGGTCCAACAGGTGTAGTAATCCTCGTCTTGGAAGGTCACTCTGGAGTCCTTCAGACCGGCGTTCTTGAACGTCCATCTGATGCTGGGTGCTGGTTCGCCAGTCACGTCAGCCTCGATTTTCAAGTTTGACCCGGCGCGGATCTTCTTCTTGCCCAGGTTCTTGCGGTCGATTCTCGGGGCAACTGAAAATAACGTTCAATTAAGAAGAAGCTTTGCCAAAAAGTACAAAATCTTGGAGAAACAAACCAGACTTGAAAGAAGAAAGATAATAGAAAAACAAACGAGACCTGAAATAAAAAAGATAAAACAGATTGTAGAGGAACTTACGGAATCTTGGTTTGCAGAGAACATTATCTGATGGATCAGATGGGTCGGATTTTCCGGCCTTGTTGACGGCAATGACTCTGAAGTTGTATTCATGGTCAGCCTCAACGTCGGTGATCTTGAGGGAGGTTCTATCTCCGGGGCAGGAACCGCATTCGGCCCAGCCACGGCCATCCTGAGGAATAAAGACCATAAGATTATTTGGAATTTGTCAGGATAAATTATTTCAACTATATAAATTTAAAAAAATACCCTACATGTTGTATGTTACATTTTCTACACATTTTATCTCAAAATGTTCTACAAATTTGTTGTTAACATATTGCAAAATTGCAAAAACCGAATAAAATAACATACAAGTACTGTATTATAAAACGTTAACAGAATTGAGAACTATAAATCAACAGCAAGTCAAAAATACATCAAGTAAAATGTGAGTTCAGAAATAAACTTACTTAACATTTAATTAATAAGTTTTAGAAGCTATAAGACATCATCATTACAATAATTTTATTTAAAATATTATCTAGTTTGAATATTTCCGACAAAAACTTCATGTTAGGTCAAATTAGAACATGAAAATTTCATATTAGATCATGTAAACTTCACAATGAAATAAGAATAAACACAAACTATATATTTTTGTTTTAACTTCGTCATGGTTGTGTACTGCTCTATTTATCATTTGAACGCGACCATTGTTTTGTTTTAGCTATTTTCTAAAGCTATTTTATAATTTTAATACAATTTTTTCTAATTTAGTTATTGTTTATAACTAAGATAGTTATTTTTTCAGGTATTTCAGCTACTATTTAAGCTATCAAAACGACCATTGGACAGCAATCACCCACCTTGTCTCTCTTTTCGATGATGTATTTGGTGATCTCAGCACCACCGTCATTGGTTGGCTTCTTCCATTCGAGGTCAACGAAGTCCTTGTCCCAGTTGGTTGCCTTGGGCTTTCCAGGCTTGCTTGGGGGATCTGAGGAGAGAGATATGTTAGATATTCCGCTTCATCATTGATTATGAATCCATGTAAAGCTGTTTCGATGTTATGATTAAACGAATATAAAACAACTCTTACCGAAAGGGTTCTTGGCAAGGATGGCTTGGTCAGCCTCAAGAGGTTCCGACTCGCCGTCCTTGTTCACAGCCTTCACTCTGAACTTGTATTTTTTGCCTTCTTGGAGTCCAGTGACGTCATGTTCTGGTATCTTAGATTGGCCACATGGCATCCATTGGCCGGTTAATGGATCAAGCTTTTCAATCTGGAAGATTTCGCCCGGTTAATTTGGAGGAATTTGAAGTAGTATGTGTGAAACCCAGTTTACTATGTGTGGAATTCAGGTAACTGTATGTGAATTGAGTTGATATCTTTGTTTTAACACCCAATGAAAACAGCGAAAAACCTACCTGGTAATAATCAATTGGAGAACCACCATCATCTTCTGGCTTCTTCCACTTAAGTTTGCAGCCATTAGCCTTGACATCGGTTACTTCCAATGGTCCCATTGGTTTGCCTGGGGGTCCTGTAAAGGCAGTAGAGAATTAAGAAAAATGTTTTTGTTTAACTTGGACTTAGTTCATATGAATTGATACTGTTATTACCATATTTTGGTCTTTTTAAATTAAATAAAGTAATACAGATGTGTGAAAAAATTCTTAGGTGAAGTAGATAACACAGGCGCAATTTCAATTTGAAACAAAACCTACAAAATATTCTCAGTGGAAAACCGTAATGATGGTAATACAAAATTTGAGGACTAATAAAATTGCAGACACCACTGGATGGATCCTCCAGAATGAGCAACAATATAAATGTGTGACCTACCAAAGATTATAATTTCGATAGCAGTCTTAAAGGACCATGAAATAAACTGTTAACCTACCGAGGACTGTGATCTCAATCTCAGCCTGGTCCTCTCCGTGCTCGTTCTTGGCCACCAGGATGTACTTTCCGGTCATCTTCCTTTGTGCCTTCATGAACAGCAGCTTTGTGTTGTTGCCGCTCGAGTCCACTCTCCATTGCTCCTCTGTCACAACCTCCTGCTCAGGGTAGCTCAAGATTACTCTCTTGGTCTGGGATGAGCAAGAATATGGTTCAGTATTTCAGTGGTATAGCATGGCGATATAATAGAGAGGTTCATAGCAATATAATAAAGAGGTCAGAGTTGGCACATGAGTTTCATGTTGTTTGTTACCACCCAGATGTTAGATTAGCCGTAGTTGAAAGAAGCATTTTACATTAATGTTACCAATTGTTAACCCAGATGAATTCAGGTGAAAGTCAGGCAGAGACATCATCATCAGGTGACAATGTGCAAAAAATGGAAAAAAATCACACATTATAGATTGCATTTAAGATTGTTTAAAGTTTACTAAAAATCTATTTAATCAAATTCAGATGTTGCATTCAACTTGGTCGATAGTTTTTAGTGTTTGCTTAAAACATTTCAATATATTTTATAATAAATGTTTTAAAAGTTTATTTAAAAAGTACAAGCCAAGTTTAATTTTAATAATGGTTTAGAAAATACTAGCATTACGTTTATTAAATGATTAGTTTTTTAATGATTAACCTTTTAGAATTTACATTGTTTTCTGTCTGTTGAATTAAGTGTGGTAGTATATTATATAATATCAAATATTTGGAAGAGTTTTATATTTCAAAAATTATTTAGATATTTTTATTCTGATTGAGTTGGAAACTTTTTCATAATTAATGGTTTTATAATTCAAATGATAATACTTTGCTATTTATTTCTTAAAACACCAACAACACATTTTTTGTAGCAAACAAATTTCTTCCATATATTTACATGGTACACAAATATATTTTTTTAATAGTTCATGCATTTCTTGTTTTTATGATAATAATAATAATAATAATAAAACTTTTGAAAAATATATAACTTAGATAACATTTTTTTATTATTATTTTAAGGTGGTCTCAGTGGACCAGGCTATGACTTTGCCAGGCGGTCACCCACCCAAATACTAACCAGACTAGATAGCATTTAAATTATAACTATTTTGACATTAAAATATTCAAAAGTTTTATTATAAACTAATATTCATGCTAGAAGATTTATTTCAATGAAAAGTTTTAATTCAAATGTTTTTTTTTTATTTTTTCACCTTCTTCTAATTTTAATTTCTTAGTTATAACAAATTTTATTTTATGTTTTTGCTCAAAACAAAAAAAGAAACAAAATAAATGTTTACTTAATTTAATTTATTTGACTGAAAAACATTTTTTGTTGTATTTGGCGAAACATGTATTTTGTTTTTTGTTCTAAACTAAAAACATTTTGATTTTATATTTATACATTTGTTCTTTTAATTTATTTTTACCGTTTATATATTTATATTTTATGATTGAAAATGGTAGAATGGTAAAATTTATGTTAAATACCCATTAGTGAGAAATAAATGTTTTCTTCCTTATAAATTAATAATTAATTTTTTAAATTTTATTTTGTGGGTATGGAATTTTTTATTTTTTATATAACTTTGCATGCTGGAGGTGTTTCTACAAAACGCATTATTGTTTAATTTTTATAGATTCCATATAGGCCTAATAAAAATATAAACAATTTGCATGGGATGATATTTAGTTTATTTGAACAAATTGCTACTGATGTTAAACGGCGCTTTAAATAATAGAGTAAATAATATTTGTGAGCTTGAAAAGATTTAAGATTTATGAATATGTTTTTAATATCCATTTTTAAGCAAACCAACATCAAATGGTTTATTCTAAATCTAATTTAATAGATCAAGTTATATGATTTAATAGAAACCAAAGTAAACAGCTACCACGAAGTGACAATGAAAAGCTCTCATAAAATACCAATGCAAAGCTACCATGCGAGATATTCAAGCAAATCTGTGTGAAAGTTCGCTTCTGCTTAATTGCTTTCGAGTTTTTGTTGCAATCAAAAGCGAACCTCACCTTGTTGTTCAAAGTCCAGACGTTGGATGGCTTTGGATCTCCGGTGATGTCGACGTCCAGAAGGAATTGCTGATTCACCTTGATCACGACGTCCTTCATGTTGGTTCTGTCGATGCGAGGCTTGCCTACGAACACGTTTTTAAACATAAATACATTTTTAACAATTTTTATAGTTTTCAAATAATTTTTAACGATCTTTTACAAGTATTTTGATGTTTTTTTTAACTTGATTACAACGAAACTTTGATATTGCGACTTTATTACAATAATATAATTAAATTAAAGCTCAAATATATCTCAAAAGTATACCAATGGTTTTGAATAATATTCCAACGCCGACTCTACTACATGTCTTCCACATCGAAATACCTGTTACAAAATACGTTCTCGACCTATCTTTTCTTGATACGGGATTAACTTTTTGTCGTTCGATCAATGTTAAAATAATTGATCTATAATCAAAAAGGTTGATCAAAGATGAAGAAAAGCTAAGTCGAGATCACGTTTATGGTTGGTATCTATGCTACCAGTTGTGTTTCCAATGGTTGTTTGCATGATAAAATAACTTACCAGGTAGACGCATCGAAAACAAATTTTAGTCAGTTCTGCGCATGACGTCACATGGATGTGATAAACA